>JAVQJD010074292.1:0-10793 GCA_036023655.1 Nannoperca australis | reverse complement strand
TTCAGTCACTTGGATTACCCAGTGCAAGAAAAGGCCGTGTGTGATATTTCATGAAATGGACATATATACACGTTATGGAATGGAAAAAGACCACATTGCTGCCTTTTCCAAACGGAGTAGGCTTTTCAGGAACAGACTCTAGCCTACAGATGGCACTGACTGTACTTGTGCCAGCAAAGCATCAGTGTCAGTCTCCACACGTACTAACATGTTATAACAAACAGCCAGCAACCACATAAAAAAGCCAGAGCAGAGCAGTTACTACAATTAGCAATACTACTAGATGTTTCTTTTGTGGATCTTAAGGAATATGCAGAAGATCAGAGAGAAGACATTTAAAGTAGATTTGAACATCCTAACATCACTGAAGCTTTAGTTTTGTGTCAGACACAGTACATTTTTCTTACAGATGACATATTTTAATGTTCACATTTGTAACCTAAATAAATAAAATAATTAGGCTGTTTAACTGTCAAGTGAATAGGTTAGGGTGTTATATGAGTAAATGTAAATGTAGACTTTTAGGCTAGTGTTCTGTTGGTTTTAGGTTTGTACCAAACAGAAACCAGTCACTCAGAATATACGTTTGATAATAAAAACTAAAGGGGGAAATATTGTTCAAATAGGCCAGCCCCTTTAAAATAAAATGAAAACATTGTGAAGTTATAACTTCGTTTCATCCATTATCAGTTTCCCCCCCCCACCTCTTTATTTAACCACCACCTCTACCCACAAAACTCCAAAACACAATTCAGCCTGAAACACAGCCCCACAATACTAGTTTGGCATATTTGCATAGAGGTTTGCTGAAATGAGAGACTGGACATTTGCAGATGGTGAAGTCCTAAAATTAGATTTTTAATCGAAGGCATGTGTTGGCATTATATTTTAATAGCTTAGAACTCATTTGCAAATCATAGTATAAAGACACCTACCTTATTTGGTAAGTATGTCGATGAGCTCTTATTTTCCCGCTCTTTGTTAGACTACGTACAAGTTAGATCTATACATTTACTTACTTATTCTGCACTTTTTATTTGCCATAATACAAATTGTTTCCACTGAAAAGTATCATGTATCCATGTGCTTGTGTGAGTCTTTCTCATTGCTCACATCTTTTCAAAGCCCTCCTTTAGAGAGTCCAGCTCCGTCTTCACTGAAACCCCTGTGGAATATGAGAAACAGTGGCCTTGAGTGAAGGTTACCAGCACATGTTGTCTGACACAAAGGAGTTTATTGCTGAATTATATTTGAGGCCCCCATAACATGCTGTTTGATGATGCGCTAAAGGCGTCACATGCAGTGTGTGAGAAGAGCATATTGAGTCTGTCAGTCTTTTGAGACTATTTCAGGATACTTTGTGTCATGCTTTTTAAAAACCCATTTCCAAATGTTTTAAGGGTTACAGCATGGGCAGTCTGCTCTATGACGGGGGGGGGGGGGGTCTATTGTTTATCTCAAAGGGAGAAAGCAGCAGGAACAAATCATCCAACCAGCATGGTCTCCGACCATGTGAACAAACTCGTTTTGATACAGCATGGTTGTTTTCAATAAGTGTTTAAGAAATAGTGTTGGCCAGAGAAACATTCGGTGCAGTCGTCTTTTCCTACCTATGAGGTGTTTTGTATAATTATTTATTAGTTTATATTTTATTATCTAACTTTATAATATAAACTTTCTTTTCTCCTATTAAAGTATGTTGATGGTGTGCTTAAAGGATAATACAGGTGTGTTGTAGTTTTGGGTTTTTCCTCCTGGCAGTTATCTTTAGTGGATTTTGTGATTTAAGGGGCTGGTTATGTAACCAGATACTAAAGGCTCACCCTTAAAGCAGCAAATAGATTTGTAGTAACGTCTCCCTCCCAGGAGAAAGATTTGTCACTGTCTCACCAGCATTGTTGTATCATCACTGCAGTCTAACTCGTGCGCATAATATGTAGCTGATCTGTTTCAGGGTAGCACACGGAAACACATCTAGGACTGTCATCAGTTGTTGTGAAGGTTCTGATTTGACTGATTCGGGAAGACTAAATGGAGTTTTCATTGTAAACAGTAGTTTTACACCTCGATAAGCTCAGAAAATGTTGCATTTAGTCACGTTAAAGCTTTATAGACAGCTTAATGTATCAGATGTGCTGTTGCACTGCCTGGAATGAGCAAGTAATGTAGGGGAGTCTTTTTTTTTAATGCGAAGCTCCAGCTTTAAGAAAAAAATTTCTCAGGAAATGTACTTGTCAGGTCGTGTAGAGAGAGGTTTATTTTTTCCTGTGTTGTACGAGAGATTCACTTGGCTGATTTGAATTGCATTGCTTTGTTCATTAATTGCACAGATGACCAAACTTTAACTTTTCATCTTGAAAAGTTAAATGTTGCATTTTCCTTATGGATGTTGTGTACCTTTTGTACATGCTAATGTAGATACAGATTTTTTCTAAGTATTTTGATCAATCGTGGACAGTTGGAGAGGTGACAGGACACAAAGGGAGGAGAGCGGGGATCAAACCGGGGACGTTGCAGTCACAGTATATGGAATTTGTTTTAAATGTAGTCACAGCAGGTCAATCAATCAATCTGATTTTTTTTGATAAAATTATTATTTCAAACTTTCTGAAACTTGTGTCAGGATTATTTCTGTAACACTGGTGTAATACTGGGTTTATATACACAGAAAATAAATCCCTTTTTTCAAAGTAATTTGTCATTCTTGTGTGAATTTCACTTTGTTGATCTTTCGGGTTGTGTGTGTATGTGTGAGTGGTTACATTTGCATGAGTGAATGTTTCATGCCAGTTGCAAAAGCGGAGGAGATGTTTGAATTAACGTTGCATTTACACTCTTATTTGCAGATCAAGGCTAAAAACTATGACAAGGTAGAAAAGGTAAGTGTCCATCACACTCATGAATGCTGACGTGTATTATTTTCATAGCTGGGAAGAGTCATCTGCCTGTTTTCATTCCTGCTGTTGAATACTATATTAGACATTTGATTTTTGTGATTTCCACTAGAATGTGCATACACTATCGTAATGTCCATTAAAAGCATAATTGTATTACATGGCATATAAAACATAAATTCTTTTTGGTCCTAACAAGCACATAAAATGTGCAGATGGGAGAAAATGTCTTCTTTTTTTTAATAAATGGGGGATCATTGAAGTGGATTTCCCTGCATACTGGCACGCAGTCTTAGCTATTATATTGTACCAACTGTAGTTTGTACTACCATGGCTTTATTATTAGGTTATAATTTTTTTATTGAACTGAATTTAATTTCTTGGTTGGTAACACCGTTGTTTATGATTTTGTCTTTAAATGTAATCTATTCAGCTGATGGAACTGTTAACCTCTGCACTGGTTTGGCACTGAGTTTTTGTTTCTCAGTGGTTTTCAACTTTTAATAAATAAAATACATTATGTGAGTGCATCTTGTTTTAGTTTTTTGCCTGAATGTCAATTCCACACATCAACACATTTGCATCCCTCAAACAAGCTTTAAACTGGTTTATTCATTTGTGTTTGGATGAGCTCACTGAAATGTAGGCCACACCTGAGGCTCGTCTAATGAAGCAGGATAACCGAATTGCACTGCACAGATCTGGCATATGTGCTTTTCTTCTTAATCCTCCTACACGGGATATGCCACTAATGATCAGTGTGCTAGGCATATAATTTAAACACTGAAAAAGGGTGGTTGTCTTGTGGGATATATATATATATATAAAGTGTATGTTTGTGTATCTATTTCAGTTATTTTATCTTTCTGTATTCTCGCTCCTGTAGTTGTTTCAGAGATGCCTAATGAAAGTCTTGCACATCGACCTGTGGAAATGCTACCTCTCTTATGTTCGAGAGACCAAAGGGAAGCTGCCCAGCTACAAGTAAGAGAACATGCTGCAGTTAGGTGTGTCGACATACTGCTGTACTGTAAAATACACATTTTACTTCATACATCTACTTTGTTACCCTCAGAGAGAAGATGGCCCAGGCGTATGATTTTGCCCTGGATAAAATTGGCATGGAAATCATGTCGTATCAGGTACACGGGTCTGAATTATTTATTTTCACCTGTGTGTATGAGTTTCTGTTAACTTCTGTCACCTAACAGCTGTTCTCTGCTCTCCCAGATTTGGGTGGACTACATCAACTTCCTCAAAGGAGTGTAAGTTTTTTTCCCACCCCCTTGTAACATTATGAGACTGAATAAACGGTGTCAGCCAACTCTTAAAGACTGCCATGTTTGTTTTGTGTTCCATTAGTGAGGCCGTGGGCTCGTACGCAGAGAACCAACGGATCACTGCAGTACGGAGGGTGTACCAGAGAGGCTGTGTCAACCCCATGATCAACATCGAACAGCTCTGGAGAGATTATAGCAAATATGAGGAGGCGAGTGACCCACCCGGGCCTCTGGCCTTTATCTGTCTACCTACGTTATGTTTGCACGTATGGAGCTTAGCTGTTTAAATGTGAGAGCACCAGAGAGCAATGGGAGTGCTGGACTGACTTGTCTGTTTCATGAACAGGGAATCAATGTGCACTTGGCCAAAAAGATGATTGAGGATCGAAGTAGGGACTACATGAACGCCAGGAGAGTGGCAAAGGTGAGATATGAACCCAGTGTCAGCTGCTTTCAATCTTTGTGCTACATATTGTAAAAATCACGCTGTTTATGTAAACTAATACACAAACCATACAACAATCTGTAATTTAGGAGTATGAGACTGTGATGAAAGGGTTGGACAGGAATGCGCCCTCGGTACCGCCCCAGAACTCCCCTCAGGAAGCCCAGCAAGTGGAAATGTGGAAGAAGTACATCCAGTGGGAAAAGAGCAACCCATTGCGCACAGAAGACCAGACCCTCATCACAAAGAGAGGTGACTTTTTGTGCTGTTAGAATTAGTAAATTATATATGCCTTTAAAAGGCCTGTGATTCCAGTTATTATGCTGGTATGCAATTTTAATCATTTTTTGAACATTAGTCAATAGAGATGCATAATGTATGAAGCCTTTTCTCCTGTAGGAATGCAGCCACTAGAGGGTGGAGGTTGACATTTTTCTGTTCACTCATGGTGTAGATGAACTGATTCAGTGATGTGAGATGGTGTAGTTAATCACTGTTGTGTTCTGTGTTGCAGTGATGTTTGCCTATGAACAGTGCCTGCTGGTGCTGGGCCACCATCCAGACGTATGGTATGAGGCAGCACAGTACCTGGAGCAGTCCAGCAAACTGCTGGCAGAGAAAGGGGTAAGAGATACAACCGTACAGACTCAGAATTGTATGTGAAATTGTCAAAAACATGTTAGTTTTTTTCTCTCCAAAAGTCAAACTTCAGTCAAAACTGTATGTATAATTATTTCCCAATTGTATTTCTCAGGATATGAATAATTCCAAGCTGTTTAGTGACGAGGCAGCTAACATCTACGAACGTGCCATCGGGACTCTTCTGAAGAAGAACATGCTTCTGTACTTTTCATTTGCTGACTATGAAGAAGTGAGCGTCCAGTTTGTTACTCAGCACGTATTGTAATCAAGACAAGGCGAGGACGCTTATCAGCACATCTTTTCTGCTTTCCTCACAGAGTCGCATGAAGTACGAGAAGGTCCACAGCATCTATAATAAACTGCTGGCCATTGAGGACATTGACCCCACGCTTGTCTACATTCAGTACATGAAGTTCGCCAGGAGGGCCGAGGGGATCAAATCCGGTCGCACCATCTTCAAAAAAGCCAGAGAGGATCTCCGCACGCGTCACCATGTGTACGTGACGGCAGCACTGATGGAGTACTACTGCAGCAAGGTAAGTACACATGATTACATGGTTAGTAAATGTACGGATGGACTAAAATCAGTCTTACAAACATCTCTTCTCCCCACCCCATCTTTTCACACAGGATAAATCGGTGGCCTTCAAGATATTTGAGCTTGGTTTGAAGAAATATGGAGACATTCCAGAGTACATACTGGCATACATTGATTACCTCTCACACCTTAACGGTAGGTTATGTATAATAAAATGCACAGAATGTATGAGTACACTCTATACTACTAATCCATTATTGTAAGAGGTGTTTTGATTCTGTTGCTGAACGATTTGATACAGAGGAAGTCCTGGTATTCCAGCTGTTAGAAAATGAAAGACTTCTCTTCCATCAATGGAAGAGTAGTGGAACTCATAGTACTGGAAAATAAATGTATAATGCTGTTTTTCCTTTTTTTTTTTCTTTTCTCCCTCTGCCGTGTCTCGCTCCAGAGGACAACAACACCAGGGTTCTGTTTGAACGTGTCCTCACCTCAGGAAGCTTGTCACCAGAGAAGTCGGGGTAATGTATTGATTAAGTTGTGTGCGTGTACAGCATGTGGTATAATCAATATCAATCAATAATTCCTTTTCTTCCATTCTTTAGCGAGATCTGGGCTCGGTTTCTGGCTTTTGAGAGCAACATAGGAGACCTGGCCAGTATCCTGAAAGTGGAGCGCAGGCGATTCACTGCCTTCAAGGACGAGTACGAGGGCAAAGAAACAGCCTTGCTTGTAGATAGGTACAAGTTCATGGACCTGTATCCCTGCTCTGCTAGTGAACTCAAGGCCCTTGGATACAAGGTGTGTATGTTGCCCTTTATAGATGACACAACATGGCCGCGTCTCGCTGCTAAAGCAGGTCTACAGATCAGCTCATATTCAAGCTGTGTGTTTTTGTAGGATGTGTCTCGTGCCAAACTGGCAGCGCTGCTCCCAGAGACTGTGGTGGCGCCATCTACGCCTGCGCTCAAGGATGAAGCTGACCGCAAACCTGAGTACCCCAAACCTGACACAAATCAGATGATCCCCTTCCAGCCACGTCACCTTGCCCGTACGTAGTCCTTAGCGGCCCGAGGGCCTTCTTTCCTCTGGATGTTGTAACGAATCAGTGAAACTCTTGTTTTTCTAGATTGCAAAGGATGTATTGAAGCATTTAAATTAATTTATTGCAGATATGCCTCCGCAATCATGTCTCTTCTACATTTACTTAATGCCTAAAAGGATCCATCTTTGATGTAGCTTCTTGTCGCCCCCCCCCCCCCACAGCTCCAGGTTTACACCCTGTCCCTGGGGGAGTTTTCCCAGTCCCCCCTGCTGCTGTTGTCTTAATGAAGCTGCTCCCCCCGCCTACGTGCTTCACTGTGAGTAGCAGCAACTTAATGCCATCAAGCTTGCATTAGCTGGTAATGAATAAAAGATGAAAGCAGCAGGGATTTTTTTGTACTTGAAGGCAAAGAGTCTGTGATTGTTTCTCTCTGCAGGGTCCCTTTGTTCAAGTGGATGAGCTCATGGAAACTTTCAGGAGATGCACACTTCCTGAGAGTAAGTTGCTTTTGTCAGCACTTTAGATGAGTCCAGACCATTTCTATTTTTAGCCACGTGGCTCTGGAGACAGAAATGTCAGTCAGGCGGTTGGTCAGCGATGTCGACATGTTGTTCTGCTCCCTACCTGTTGCATCTGTGCAACATGTTACTGATGTATTTTCTGTCTCTGTAGCTGTTGATGCTGCTGTAGAGCTGATCACTGGTAGACAGCCTGACGCAGGAGGGGAGGGCAATGGATCTATGGAGAACCATGCTACCGCCAAGTCACTCAAGAGGCCTAACGCAGACTCCGACGAGGAGGATGACAAAGGAGCTGTGGCTCCGCCCATACACGACATCTATCGTGCACGCCAACAGAAGAGGATTCGATAAACTAAAACTAAAACACACACTGAACCCTACAAGAATGTAATCTTAACAGGTGGTCCTATGGGTTTAACGTACATGTCTACATTTCTGAGTGTGTCTGACAGATTACACATCCGTTGATCTCTGTACAGAAGACGAACATACACACACACACTCGCACAGACATACGTACAGAATGCACACCTGAGTGTTCTTGTTTTTTTTTGTTAACAGTTTTTATTTTTAAAGACTGACCATCATACTGTACAAAATTTTTAATTCAACCATTGATTTTGGCACACAGCTTAATTTTGGCCTTGTGATGTTCCAGTGAAGGCAAAGTGGAAGCTTTTTTTTTTTTTTTTAGATAACTGGAGGAAACACATTTCCTTTCAATAAAAGTGGAAAATAATTCATCCAGATTTGCTTTTTTATTTGACTTTAACTGGTGTTTTATTGATATATTATATATATGTATATATAAATCACTAACTGATCCCTTCAGATCAGCTACTAAGTGGCATATTCTGCCCTCTAGTGGTAATGATAAGGCTGTGCTAAAAGAGAAGACAAAATGTCCAGTCAATCATCTTGTGTTTAGATAATCAGATTCCATCGATAGAAGAAGGCAGGATTTCATAGGCTCAGATTTGTCCAGTCTACATAAGGACAAGATAGCTTTGAAAATGTTTTATTGTCTTTATTTGGGTAACGGTTTGCTTCTGTTTTAATTTTAGCTATGTAGACTTTAAAATCAAATCTTTTTTACTGTAGTTAATTAAAAATATTAAAGGCAAACTAATTTAAACACCATTATCCAGACAGTTCTTTAGTTGTGACAAACTCAAACTGATTGAAAACATAATGTAACTTACACAGTGATTCTTTTTCAGTGCCAACCAGCTGCTTATTTTCACATTGGCCTGATTACATCATTATTTGTCTGCCCAGCACAGCCTTTGTTCTGAGTACGTGGCAGCGTATCTCCGCTCTCGAGTCTATTCACAGGTAACACTGGGGCATAAAGCAGTTTATGCACATCACTCCACTGCTCCATAATAAAGTTCGAGTGCTACTTGCACCATTTGGAAAACTGCAGATTGTTTTAAGAAAACAAAAAAACCGAGTGTTGTAAAACAAAATATGTAATGTTTTTACTTAGTGGGTGTTTGTACTTAATAGCTTCTGAATAATAAATGTCAAGAGAACAATTTCTGCAGTAGAGCTCCTAGTACCTGTCAAGCAGAGTAACTGCTCTGCTTGAAAGCTCAACACTGAGCAAAGGGTCTGAATACTTATGACCATGTGATATTTCAGTTTTTCTTTTTTAATAAATTTGCAAACATTTATACAGTTCATTTTATTACTCATTAATGTTCACTCAGCACCCCATCTTGACACAAAAAAAACGGAACTTTTTCGATTTTAGCAAATGGCTGCAATAAAACAAAGTGAAACATTTAAAGGGGTCTGAATACTTTTCGTACCCACTGTACATCGAAGGCCTGCCACCAATCAAGAATATAAACTGAACAAAAGGTATTGTAAAGGAAAGTACCACCCATTTACTTATTTGTGTGAATGCTAATTAAGCATTAACACTATTGTTATCCAGTTCTTTATTTTTCTTCCGCCCGTTTTTCGCTTCGCTACTCCTTCCGCATACTTTGTGCTACAGAAACCATTAAAATATCAAAATGTTCAGCTCTTGAAGGACATTTCTGCTATGACTTTTCTTTTATACCTTTTATACTTTTTCAAATTTTAAGCTTTTATGCACATTTCTTTCCTATTAAAATGAATTGAGCAACCTTCAAATCTTCAACTTTCTGCACGTATAACTTCTGCATACTTTCAGCTACAGAAACCAGCTTTTTATACTTTTTAAAAATATTAAGCTTTTTCTAAAATGACTTTACAATGTAAGTCTATGAAGAATCCTCTTCAGCTTGTTCTACTTTGAAGAGCTGCTGCTTTCGCATACTTTTACCTACAGACTCCATTCAAACGTTAAACTGTTCAGAAAGTGTTCAACTATTCAGCTATTATTCAGCTTTTAGAAATCTTTTGCAGTTTTGATTTATCACAGTTTTAGTTTTATGCTTTTTTTTCTGTCCTTTTTGAGTTTTTAATGGGTGTGTATGTGGTGGAATGTTCAGAGCTAGAGTGCGTGATGTCATCGTCAGAGTGTGGGACAGCTGTAAAATCGTCTTTAAAAATTCAGCTAAAATTGCTCCCCTGTCCACAATCTTAACTCTTCATACATCATTTTTTACAGAGGATGTAGGAAAATATGTGGTCTTTCATAAAATGTAACCATTTACACCACAGGATCTACGGTTTTTGAACTGTGTGCCTTGAAGTATCAAACTCTTCAAACCATCTCATTAAGTCTAATGTTAATTTGGCTCCTACAGTTTGAAGCAAAACGCACATTTGAAACTTTTTGAAACTGGGATTTAGCTGTCATTTCTTAACTTTATCCAAGCAAATTATACATCTGCATGTTCAAAAGATCTCCTGGTACTGACGGTGAGGTCGTTTTGCCGATGCCACCTACGGATTTTTCACACTGATGACTTTTCTGGTTTAAATTTTCTCAAGTTTCTCTCCCTGTCTCAACAATGACTCGGCACTTTTAGGCCCAAATAGTCAAACACACCGCTGATGTTGACTGGCTGCATAAACTCTGTCTCTCTGTTCTGATTGGTGGATTGACCTCTGACCTGTTGATTTGTTTATAAACTCAAATGCATTTCTGTCAAAACAAACAAACACAAACACACACACACATTATTTGCGTTTATATTTACACCTTATATGCGCGCATATAAGGTGTGCGCATGCGCTTGTAAGTGCGTGCTGCATGATACGGTTGCTCCGCTCGTCTTACTTGCTCTTTTAAATCTTTTTGTTATTTAACTTTGTAATTTATGGGTTTTTTGTTTGGTGTTGACTTGTTGGAGTCGTGGCCTCCACAAATGTGCTGGTGGAGAGGTTTTTGGTGTTTCTGTTGCTCTGGAGGTGCTTTCACCTGCAGTCAGCTGAGCGCAACAACAACTTCACGGCCGCTTTTGTTTACACCCGGGATCAGCTGATTG
>JAVQJD010074283.1:0-18939 GCA_036023655.1 Nannoperca australis | reverse complement strand
TAAATATATATATATATATATATATATAAGTACAGTACATGAGTAAATGGAAATAACTTGGCGACATTCCACCACTGGAAATCTGCACCTTGAAAAATGAATTTAAAGTCTAGCTGTATTTGGCAGAAAATAAGCCTGTACCCGTCACTGCTGAGACTAACTGCTCCTGGTAAATAAATAGATGAGGCAGCGGCTGCAGATCAAAATACTCAGCATACTCTCAAAAGAGTATAAAAAAAAACAACTACAACAACAACAAAAACACACAATGGTCAAGTGAATCAAGCATTAGAAATGGGATGGAAGTCTGGCTGACTTTAGGGGCCCCAAAAATAGGACACATTCTTTTGTAGCAGAGGGTGTGTGTGTATGTCAACAGGAATACATACCAAGCTCCTGCTGAGGGGGCTTGACTTTCTCCACACAAGGAGGAAGGCAGGCCAAAACAAAAGGCCTGGCTGGTGTGTGCTTGCTCTGGAGCTGGATTGAGGTGGTTTCATGCTGCAAAGAACAAGGTATTATGTTTCTAACACATGCTTCAGTGGAGTGTACTATGGCTTTGGCACTGAAAAATAAGCCGAATTGTACCTTGTAGTTTTGACCAACGTCAATGAGGTCAGAGATAATAAAAAAAATCTTATTTAATACATCACAGGTGAACTTCTGTGATGTCAAGTAAGACCAACAACAGCCACATAGAGTATACTTGTTCAGACTGACCTCATGGGAAATATTCACTGCTTGGTAATTTAGTCTTTTAAATACATTTGTAACAAACTGAGTGAAATGATTTTGTAGAAATGCTTAATTTTGTAATTAATTTTGAGAAGATTGAAAGATTAACAGTTAAATAAGTTGCAGAATATATGTATATGTATGTTTCAATTAGCACAGGCAGGATTTTTTCCCAGTGATAGTTTATTTCACTTTGCTGCAATCTACCAGGGCTAAACTACTACAAAATGGAATTAAAACAAAAACATAGTGCACAGATACGTGGAGGAAGAGAAACCTTTTTTGCCAATCTTCTTGAATGTGATGAAACAGGAGGATAAATATATAAAACTGGACATTAGTTTGTATTTCGTGTTTTTGGTTTCAAGCTTTCTTCCTTGAACCTGGTGCTTACATTACCCACAATGCAATTCAACCACCTGTGTAAGGCTAGTAGCGGCTAATGTAGCCTCAAGTTGAGATAAGGAGCAACTACAGAGGTCTGGAAAACTAAGTTCTTTTTAACTCCACACCAGCACTGACATTACTTGATACAATTTATTCGATTTCATATATGCAGTAATAGTCCCCAACACCTGTAAGCTCATGTTGATGTGTAAAAATGGCAGAGTTCCCCTTTAAGAGAGCTGGATACACAGTGGCAATGTAGTCTTGCTGCCAGTTGGTCCCACTGGGCACCCGCAGTACTGTGACAAAAAATCCCCTAGAACACCAATATAAAAGAGACGTCTGTAAAACTGTTGACAGGACACCTTCACCTGCAAACAGGGTCAATTATCACTCTTTGTATTACGAACTTTTAAACCATGAAGGTTTAATATGTGTAAAACATTCCCCACAGACTATCAATGCAATTTTAGTACCAAGTAAGGCTGGTGCAGCAAAACCCTTAAGTGTACTGAATTGACCAAGAGGCATTTTATTGCTTATGAATTCAACGTTTAATTTGTAGGAGGAAGATTATTCTTTCTTTTCTTTTTACCCCGGAAAATGAACTAAGCTAACAAATAAATTCAAGTTTTGGCAACATTTTGGTGCAAATTAGAAAAACGTGTTCTTAATATTATATATTATATTCATATTATTATCATTATTATTAATATATTTCCTTCTAAACCATCATAGAACACAGGGTTCTTCTAAGGTTAGTTGCATGCCACAGAAGGACAGTTTATTATGTTATCTATACTGGTATCTAGTTAAAGTAGATTGTGGAACATCAGGATGAAGAACCCAGCGTGGTGTTAAAAATGATATGAAAGCACCATTTTATCTTATCTTTGGATTTTTATTTATTTCACTGACACATGAACCATTGATGTTTGAGCAGCACATAGCAAACAGATACGTTGATAGAAAAATGCTGTGTATATAATCTTGATCTGTTGTAAATTGAAGTTTCATAATCAGGATTTCTTCTTGGGTAAAGTTGGGGTTTTCTCCCCTGTTGTCCGAGTAGTATTGACCAATCACATTTAATCAAAAGAGATGTGCATTCCCCGACAATTTAGCTTTTTATCAATCTTGAAACCCTAGAGATTAGCTTTTTATTCGCTTTTTTAAAATGTACGCCATTCAAATTGTCGTCAGACGATATCCGATGGATATTGCTAATCGGACTGTAAACAATTATCGGACCACGGAAGAGGAAGTCTTGGCCTGGATATCCATAATCCGGATATCCGCCAGCTACACCGGAAGTCCTGAAATATTGACCGTTGTCCCCAGAGGCTAAATCGTGGTCAGATGAAAGCCTATGGGTTCCAAGATTGTGCATACTTATAACCCTTCAAATCCTTCCGAAAACCCCGTCTTAAGCTACAAAGCCACTTTGGTTTAACCTGTACTTATCAAGATTTTATTTTACCAATGGATCAAATGACCATCTCCAACCAATCACCAACTCTACAGTTCCGCTCAGCTCTTTAGCCTCCTTTAGCCTCCTTTTAATTGTTTTGGTTTTAGGTCTTACATATTCCAGTCACAGCAGGCAGCTTTATTCAGCGGAAAAGGTCAGGCAAACGTGAAGATGAAGCTGGACGTGTAAATAAGCCATAATTTCCTTCACCATAACAGCTTGTTAGTTGCCCCACAGTGGCCAGAAATCAGCTGATGCAGCTTTAAGTTTAAAGTTTAGTGAAAGATTTGATTTTGGTCAAACATTGAAAAAGTCAACACATCCCATTTTGTGCTATGAGCCAGGGTTGACTTTTAAAATATTTTACCAAGATAATCTTTACCTAACTTTATGTGCTTTGAGTTTCCTAAACAAAACCATAAAAACGTTCATCATGCTAGCAGATATTGCCTAAGGAAAACAAATTAAATATGTTGACGTTTTGCAGCTATGCAGATATGTTTATTAAAAACTGTTTTTTATGTTAAACATAATCTGGACCACATTAAGTTTCTATATACATATAATTTTTTTTTGTTGTTGTACTTTTTCTGCATTTTTGTCATCTATTTTTGAATAAACGACCATGTCTAATCCCTCTGATCCGCACAGCACCACATATTCTATTCAGATCAACTGTAAAAAAAACCTTGTTAAAAAGGATTTTTTTCCCCCTCAGTGGCAGAAGTGCCTGCAGCCTGAAGAATCCTCCCCTGCTGCTCTATCAAACTGAAAGCTTTCAGTTAAGAGAGTGAGGATCATTACGAATTGAGGGTAATAAAGGCAGGCGGCAGTGAACACTTTCCAGGACATACACACAGCCCGCCTGGGCTGAGCGGTGCTCTGCTGCTCCGGCGGATCTGTGGAGGTACTTAGTGAATGTTTCTTTGCACAGTGATTAAGGGGGAGGACCAATGGCAACAAAGGAGACGGAGAGGACGGTAGCTCCTCCTCTCCCTATCTCTCTCTCTCTCCCTCTCTCTCCGTGCTTTATAGATGCATATAATCCCTGAGTTGACCCAGAAAACAAACTCCTCTGACTGCCGAGACGCCGCAGAGTTTGAATCCGCCGCAGGGCTGCATGTAGCCGGAGCGTCAGCTGGAGAAACAACCCCGGCACTGATCCAACTTCTCCGTACGGATTCCACATTAATACACAGGGTAGGTGTCGTCTTCTTTTACACCCTTAACAGGTAGAGAGGCAGCACTTTCCCTTTGTGCTACATTATCTCTACAGAATAAAAGCAGGCTGATTAGATCTGGCTGAGAAATCAGCACTATTTTACCTTTTCTCTTTGTTTACTTGAAGCGTTAGTGTCCATGATATTTGTTGCGGTTTTAGTGCATCGAATAATGTCAAATAGCCCGCATGCACAGTCCTCGAGGATAAAAAAAGAGATTTCATGCTTGTGTAATAACGCCAGCAATTATTATCCTCCCTCACACTATCTATTTACAAAGTGGCATTTGAATGATAATCCAGATCTACAAAGAAGCTCCACAGATAGGGTATAATTAGGACACACAAGACACAATAGCAGAATATTCTAAGGAGGATTAAGGCTATTGAGGAAAGTGTCTTGTTTTATCAGCACTAAAAGGGTTGAATTGCTACAAGCAGCCAGGGGCACGACCAGAGTTCATTTTTAAAAGCCTGACATGTCTTTTGTTTTTCACAGACAGAAGCAGGCATTCATTGCATTGCTCACTCTGGATGTGTTTTTATGATCATCCCATTTAGAGGCAGGCTATAAAACAATGTCATCAATTTGAACAAGCCAGTCACGTTGACGGCAAATCAGAGTATCGGCATCAGCAGGATCAGTTGGCCCTGTTGGTTATCTTAATTGAAGATATTTTGTAAGGACTGTGTGAAGACAGAGGCAGTGTGTTGTGTGTTTAGGAAGGGGGAAGAGGTGTGTGTGTGGTCTGGAGTAGCATTCCTCTGCGTCCTTTTAACTGCAAGGGTATTGCTGCCCTCCCTCGTCGGTGTGATATCCAGTGGTAATTTACTGATGGTGTAATTTTGAAGGTTTGAAATGGGTTTTTACAGGGACACTTCTGATGTGTGTTCAAATCAAGAAAGAAAAGCTAGTAGGGATGGAGACTAGCTTCGACAGAGAGACAGGGCTTGTTTTCAATAGAGTAAAGGTTTTGTATTTTTATTTTATTGTTTTAAATGGGCGCTCCAGTAAGTAGTAATAGTACGGCACTTATATAAAATTGGTAAACTTACAAAAGGAGCAGAGGTGAGACATCCTGACTTTTAGTATCTAGTATGTGTGAAAATCCCAAAACACTGGATCCTACAGTGTGTAGTGATGACGAAGTGTAAAATATGTTTTACATTATGTCTGTGTAAAACCAAGATGACATCATCAGGGTAGGGCTGGGCAAAATATTGCATTTATTAAAATGTTTGTTTTTGCATGATGTGTAAAATGTCTAAATTGTGAAAATCAAGTAACTTTTAGTATATGATAGCTGGCTGAATTAGCTGCCTTGAGTAACAACAGTCCTGTAGGTGGCTAGCTTGTTCTGGCTATCTCATAGTACAGGGATCTTTGCTGTCGGCTTGTGTTTGTTGACGATTACAAGAGATCAAACCATTGGAGTCGACAGAACAGTGTGCGGATTCTACTTTGTTCAGTTTGTTTCTACCTGCCAGGTAGCTAATGTTAGCTAACTGACTGTAAATATCAGGCTAGTGCTCAAAATATGCAAACAAGGAGCAAAAGGAAGCAGATTAGTTTTTTGGGGATGTCCGTTTTTTACTTATTTTAAACATATCGTACTTTGAAAATGTAAAAGTGACAGCCTTGCAGGTGCTGAGGGTCTTTATTTTGGTTGCTCAACTGTCTGTATAAAAGAAGTCCTGAAATATGTTATGATATGCTTTCTGCGTTTTGGAGAAGGAAAAAAAGAAAGAAAGAAAGAATTATAATAAGGAATTGAGAAAATGTTTTAGTAATTGGCCATATTGCCCAGCCCTACTGGTTATTCTTCCAAACATTAGAAAGCTCCCTCCAGAGCCACACGACACTAAACAGCAGTTTTTACAGGCTGAGTAGCACCATCTTTATGATGAGTAAACTGAACTTCATGTGTAAAGTGGTGGAGTGACCCTTTGAATTGTGGGTATTTTAAGCTTATTTAGGTTGTGGTGACTATTTGTTGTATAAACAAAATCTAATCTGATGTCATAATCTGTTTTTCAGGGTGACAGAGCAGCCATGGCTGAACACATGATGATGCCCATGACCCACGGCTTCAGGATGGGCATGAACGGCCCTCCGCAGCACAACGGCCAGCCCGGCATGCGCAGTCTGCCAAATGGCCAGGTGATGCACTACGGCAGGAACCCTCAGAACAACATGGAGGCTGCAATGAGACAGCGGCCAGGCATGGTGGGACCCGGGGGGATGGCCAGCCCCGTGAACGGAGCCCCCATGGCCAGTCACCACCACCACCACCATATGATGTCTGGGAACATGATGTACAATGGCCAGGCTCCGCAGCAGCAGCAGCAGCAGCAGCAGCAGCAGCAGCACCACCACATGCACCCCCAGCAGCAGCAGCAGCAGCAGCAGCAGCAGCAGGGTGGACACCCGCAGCAGTACATCCCTGGTAACCTCACCTCTCAGCAGCTCATGGCCAGCATGCACCTGCAGAAACTCAACACTCAGTACCATGGACACCCGCTGGGCTCAGCTAATGGCCACCACCTGCCCAACGGCGCTCAGTACCGGGTGGGTCCGGCCCAGCTCTCAGGCATGCAGCACATCGGCGGCCCTTTGGGGCTAAATGGCATGGACATGGATCTGATTGATGAGGAGGTTCTGACTTCACTGGTGCTTGAGTTTGGGTTGGATCGCGTTCAGGAGCTGCCCGAGCTCTTCCTGGGACAGAATGAGTTTGACTTCATATCGGACTTTGTGTGCAAACAGCAGCCGAGCACGGTGAGCTGTTGAGTGAAGCGACCCGGAAGCTGGATTGGTTTGTTTGGACTGGACACCCCAAAGAATGAGCGGTCACAGTAGCACAGCGACAGGAGACAATCTCCCTGTTGTGTTTGGGTGTTTCTGTGTCTGTGTATTTGACAGTGTCTAGTACGCCTTCACATTGACCTGCCTGCAAGTTGATGAAGAATTGTAGTGAGAGGAAAAAAACGCAGCAACGGCACCAGGTTGCTCTTCTTTGAGCCGGTGCCAGAAAGATCTGTCGTCTTTGGCCAAATTGAGGCATCCTGATGCAGCTGGCTCTGTCTGTACCCATCTGGCCCTCAGCACATGTGCCTGAAGTGCCAAGGCATTGGGATAATTGTAAACTTAACAAACACAATGGGGAAGACTACTGAAAAGACTACCCACCTGGGTCTGCTAGATTCTGTGGCATCTCTAAATGTATTTTATCTCTGATGACACCTTCAAATAGTAGCAGACATTTTACAAATTTATGAAAAAGGTAGTTCTCTGAATTTGTTTATACAAGGATGAAGGGATTAAGAACAGATTTTTTTTTTCTCTGACAATTTCTGTACATATTGAAGGCTGGCTCTTCAAAACGTCTTTAAAAAGATTACACATTTCCTTAAAGAGCAGGAGAGTGAGGATGTGCAGCATTCCTGGGCGACGTGATGGGGTTTATCTGGGACTGGGTCGGGTGAAACATGCTACATTGATTCTTTCAGTGTCATTTACCTGACTCACGATAAAATCTGCAATCATTAAATGTTTCGCATCTGTTCACTGCTAATTAACTGTGATTGCATCATCGGCAAAGTAGTGCATCGCTTGGAGTGTTGGCTCAAACAAAAGCATTCATCTGTAGAAAGTGGCTTGGAAGTGGCTCTGCTACAAGTCGAGACATTTAGGTGCTCATTGCAAGCTTATCTTGGATTACGGTTTAGCAGAATTTGGGGAGGGACAAACATGCTAGTGTGTGAGAGAAATACCAGAACTGTTGCCTGTTTGCAAGACTCCAGGAAAAGCCAAACAAAACAAAAAGCAGCAGTCAGAAGGGCAGGTGTCGGTCACAGATGTAAGGTGGGATTTTCTTTTCTAAAACAAAAAAACTAAACAAAAAAAAGAAGTGTGTGATTGCAGAATTCACATCTCTGTGTTATTTGGGTATGTCTGTGTGTGGTGAGGCATTTCAAACCCATCGAATGGCGTCCTCCTCCCGTAACCATGGTGTGCTGAAGGTGATTGGAGGCTGAGAGGGGAGAGAGATTTTGATGTGCTGTGTGGACACAATGTGTGGACACAGCACTCCCCGGCAGCAGTTAGTTTAATCATTATTTAAAGCTGCCGCTACCTGTGGCATTGCTTTCATTCAGCAGGCAGGAGGAGCGAGCAAGGAGCACAAAGCGTGCAAAGTTGTTGTTTTCGCCATAGATTAGCTTACTCTGCTTCTTTGCTACTGATTAGATTTAAATTACATGTTCTCACACGCTTGTCTTAATTGAGGTTGGCTTGCACATTCTCCAATGACTCAATAATTAGAAAAAGGACATGTTCTGTGGCGGTATATATATTTTTTTGCGCACTTGGTAATTAGGTTTTTGTCAAGGTTGCTGCTCAGCCGTTGCAGGCTGGCCAGTCGAGGGAGAACTTCCCGCACTCATGAGGCTATTTGCGGAGCCGTGAGAGGGGTCAGGGCTGTGCTGGTGCACTGTGTCAACCTGTTCCTGCGCTGCTGTACCCATCTCTCTGGAGAACCGCTATCCTAGGAGCTCTGGAGTCAAACAATGGCCACAGAAAGGCTGCCGTAAAGGTGGTAAAAGTTCTGGCAAGTTAAGTTCCACACGGCAGCCAGACAAACTCATAACCTCACTGCTGAAATGGAAATACTTCTGGCCTTAGTGAAACGGTGGCCTCTGATTACTGCTATATCAATAAGCGCAGCCTTCTTGTGTATTGTATCTTTGTACTGTAGACTAGAGGTGAAGTTGATCTAGACACATTTAAGGTACTTTCGGAAAAAAAAACATTGTCAGATGTAAATGTAAATCAGTGGCTGATTTTGATGTGTTGACGAAGAAAACTATATCCTATATTGTTACAAACGAGTGTGTAGATACAGAATGAGGCGTACCAGTGGGTTTTTTTTGGGTGCAGGAGCCTGAAGCTTTAAGACCAAGTTGACGTGAGCACGTGGGGATGCCACCACTCTCCCACAGAGCAGCCGAGAATGTACAGTACAACACATTGTGGGAATTCGTCTTAAGATGGTAGATAAACGTGTGAGATTGTACTCTCTTGTTCCAAAAGTACACATAATTCATTTGGGTAAACCCCTCCTCCCCTCCCCTCTCCACTCCCTCCTACTCCTTTCCCACTTCCCCCCAAAGCTTTTGTAATGTTATTGATTCTATTTTAAGAAAATGTATTTATTTTTAAATAAAATATTTATTTAAAGAAAATGTTTTCCTTGTATGTCAGTGATTGAAAAAGAGAGCCCAACATGACACATGGCCTTGCTAAATGGATGATACCATGTTGTGAGATACACCAAGTTGTCAAACCACAGAGGCTTTCAGACGCTGTCGATTCGTCTTATTTGCCTGAGTTTTCTTCTCTTGTTGGTTTTAGACACCTCTCCACCCACAAGAAGTGATGAGCAAACACAACAGCAAAGTACAAACTACATATCCTAAACAGCCGTGAGTCAGCACTCTGTCAACACAGAGCTGGACCCTCCAACATTTTTCTTTTTAAAGTTAATTGTGTGTTATATAATTTGGAAAAACAAAAAATATCCTGCAAAGTGATGATTTGTAATGAATACACAATGGCTGTGTTTTAATTCTAATAACTAATCACTGTTGTAATGAAACATGCCATCTTCAGCTAGAAGTTTTGTTTCACCATCATGCTGCCATTAGAAGAAGGTGTCTGTGGGGATTTATGGAAAAAATAAATGAAAAAATTGTCTCATTAAAATTCTAATTAGCTGTGCAGTAAAGTCATATTAAGGAGACCTGAATACTCATGCTGCTCTACATGATGTTAGTCCAAGCAGTGTTTTGTCCTTGAGCTGTTTTTTATGGATTTTTGAAAACTATGGGAGCCGGAGCACAGTCTCAAGGAGTTTCTAAATGTGGCAAATTTTGATGGGCTCGGTCACAGCTTGCAGGAGGTCATTTAGAGGGGTAAGTAACGCTAGCCAAAATGCTGTGTACCCTTGACAAAAGTACAAGATGATTCAGTTATCTCCACAGGAAATCGAAGGGTTTCCCCCCAGAAGAATTTAAGTCACACCCCTTTTGAAAGTATAAAAGTAAAAAACAATCATTGTTATAGTACGTGATTAAAAAGATAGACTCTACCCACGTCTTTTTCAGGGTAACAACATCACACATAAGTGAATACTAGAAGGATAGACTTAAATCACACATGAGAATGTGTGCTCTCTCATTACATCTGCTTGATCACTTCATGAATGAACACCATGAAAGGTAGTTAACAAATTAAAGCAATACAAGTCACGTTTCTATAAGTAAATGACCATTATGGAGAAAATAAAAATGACAAAAGAAATATGTAAAATGAAAAAAGGAGTTTACATGGAAAATTACATGGATGAGGATGCAGCAAAATCCTAAACCCATTTTAAAGGGGGAAAGGTGACCACTGTACCAACACTCACAGTGCACTCACAGTTATGCAGCCTGCTATAAATATATGGTCAAATGGTCTTCACTTATGTAGTGCTCATCAAGTTATCAAAGCGCTTTTACAGATTGGTCTCATCAGGAGCAACTGTTCAGTGTCCTGCTCAAGGACACTTGAACATGAGGACATGCAGGGATCGAACCACCAACCCTGGGATCAATGGACAACCACTCCTGAGCCATTTTTTTAAAGATGCAAAGGAGAAACCCCCCCAAAACAATGCCTTACATAAAACAAGGAGAAGGAGAGGGAACAGTAGTAGTGGACGTTACAAAAAAAGCATTAGTGCACAACAGCCAACAGAATGCGTCAATTTAGGAGTTCTGGGAGCCTTTATAACTGTGGGGAATAATTAAATACGCTGTCAAAAAGGATACAAAATTTCACTTCAGATCATGAAAGTTTGGGATAGTTGATTCAGTCTTCACCACAACAGGGTTGCTTCTCTGGAAACATGCATTTAAGAAGGCCCTAAAGAAACATGGTGAGAATATGACTAAATGTGGGACAAAGGGAACAAAAACATTTAATATAGCCAGGAGTTATTATCTCTGTGCTGTAAGTGACATGATGGAATATCTTGCATCCAATCAGTTACAAAAGAGAAAGGGAGCAAAGCATTTGGATCACTAGAGGAATACATAAAATTTCCAGGGCAATAGATTGTCTTTATTTGAAACGACCAACACAAAAAAAATCCAGAATTATAAAAACATACATATACAAAAACATACAAGAAATACGAGTCACACCCACACAAAATTAGTTGGGTAGAAAAGTTGGTGAAATATTAACTCAGGAAGTCATACTTGACAATTGTTAAGGTCCCAGGACCAGACTAAAGTATATGGCAAACATAACCCCACTGGATTGGAAAACATTTTCAGTTGACGACGGCAGGTTGAAGCATGACATTGGCCAATACAGTCTGCTACAAAGAATTTGGTTTGAACAGAGTCTCTGATGGTGTGTCAGTCATGACTCATGTCAGGGAAATATAAAAGTGTCCAAGACAAGCTGAACAGAGAGACAACAAAGATCCACTGTTACAACCAACAGTTACATCTAGTTGCAGGCTAAGGTGCAGTGATATAAGAGAATGAAACAATTTAAAGCTGCAATACTCAATATTGTTGTATTAACAATGGAACAAATTACTAAGTGTAATGTGAAAGTCATCATTCACAGTGACAAATCCACAGAGAATTGTATCCCAACTTTAGTTCCCCTCAGCTCTAACGAGCGTTTTTGTGCCTTTCAAATCATTGTTTTGGTTTTACAGCCCACGACTGTATTGTTTTGATTCACCCAACCTTATGTCCAACAGCAGCAGACAACTGTTTTCAGTGAAGAAGCTTGGATAAAGTACCGGCAGAAACAGTTAGCAACTACCTGGTGAACATGGTGGTGAGCAGAGATAGAGCCGGATATTTCCTTTAGAAGCTGATGAAGACCAAATTGAGCTAAAAGTGTGTAAAAAGGCAACTGCATGCTAACGTGTTAGCCATAAAAACTTAACAAGGTGTCAGTATGTCAGTGTTGTGTTTACAGCTTGTTCCGTTGCTACCACCTGATCAAAAAAATTACTGCTTTAAAGTGACTTTCTGAAAAGCGGCCATTGTTTGCCTTGCGAGATCACACAAGATCAAAAGAGATCAAACGAGAATCCATCTTCCAGGCTTCAATTTTTGCGCTTGTGGCTAAACCACAGTGACTCGGATCAGAAAGCATCCTGAGAAGAACTACTGGCAGCTACAGGTGTGGTTTAGGTGTTACGACTCCGACTGTCCATTACAAAACAACAATGGCGGCTCCTAAAGAGGTTAGCTTAGATGCTGCTATAGCATCAGTTATATCAGAACTGGAGAGTATTTCTTTACTGAAAGAAGAGCAAAGAACGACACTGAAGGCTTTTCTCTGTGGAAAATATGTTTTCGCTCCTCTACTACGCAATATGGTTCATTGATCTAAATGGTTGAAATTAACCTGTGATCGACGAGGATTGACAGATGTTATTTCTTTTGTAAAACATTATATAGTCTATCTTTAAATATATGTAATGAAACACACACACACACACACACAGATTATACCAATGTCCTCTTGATCCTGCTATGGTCTGTAAGAGCTCCACAAATTTGTACAAAGAGCGCTAGCAGAAGAGATGCTTATCTCCTATAAATATAAACAGGAAACTGTATCATTGAGCCACTTCCTAAACTCAAAGCGGTGAGGTTGATGTCCACTCTCAGAACAGCCCTTCTGGCTTGAAGCATACCAAACATGAGAGCCTGCTGGGTCTCATATGGGAACTCAAAGGCCCACTCAGAGCAGCCCATTATAGCAAGAGCACAGTCAAGGGTGACTTATTTTTCGAATTATTAGACTGGAAGCAATTGGAATATTTTTTCCAAGAACATCTTTATTTCAAGGCACAACCTAAAAGAAATCCTTCAATTTACCTTTGTTATCTGTGGATGAAATACATGCTAAATCCTATTCAGCTCAGTTTCTAAAAAGCATATGCAATGCTCAACCTTGAACTGTCTAGCATTGATGGAACAGCACTTAATCCTATCTAACCCTTCTTCCCAAAGCTCATCTGATATCTTCTTGTCAATTTTTCTCCTGTATTCCTCCTTAACACAACTGGAGGAGGTGGTCTGTGTGGAAAAAGCAACGAACAGTGGCTCTAAATGTTTGGAGGTTTGGGGGCTGCCTTAAGATTTACTGTAATGTGTCAAGCTGATTTGAAGACTGCCAAAGTCCTTCGACTGTGAGTGTATCCTCCTCATTTATTCCAATAAGACCATTGTGTCAACACAGGCCCTCTGTGGCCCTCCAGCAAAAACGTTGAACCTGGCTCAATTAAAAGTTGTCTGACAACACACTGCAATTGTAAATCATGTCAACTGATATAGCAATCAACTGAACAATATTTGTAAATGATTTTGCATCATAAACAGTTTACCACAGCATCACTGAATCTGCAGATAAAATGATTGTCCCTGGGATAACTTTTCCAGAAATCTAGAATCCCATCTCAGTATGTGTGTTTTCGCAGTTGATAATCCTTCAAATTCATGGGTGTATCACTTAAACCAGCTGTCCTGGATTGTATTTCATCGCCTCACCGCTACCTGTTGCAATACGCCCAAACCATGCATCCTCATCCTTTTTTTTTCTTCTTCTTCTAGTTATTATTCAAGTTAAAGGTTGAACACCTGCCATGAATTCAAACCATTATATACACTGTTCCTTTCTCTAGCTAGAGAAATAGACTGTTACCAGAATACCACTACAAGCCCAGTAGTAATGCTGACTACTTTGTAGATGGAGCAGTCATCTATAGTGTGATGTTCTTATCTTTGGCACCCAGTGTGAACCAAATGTGCTGTATATTACATGGGGTACAGTAGGAATACATTCCACATTTGACCATTCAGTTTGTTCACCACAAGTAAATACAAGGTTAAAGCACACACAGCTGTTGTTGGTTGACATGTACATCAACATGAAGCTGAAGAAGTGAAGTGATCATCTAGTGGGTGGAGTTGGTTTAACACAACAACCTTTTTTTCAAGCACAGACTGTATATAAAGTTGAACAACATGACAGTTCCCCAAAAGTGAAGCCAAAACATCTGGATCACCCCTTGGTGTCTGGCTGTAGTTTAGGTCATAAACCTAGCCCCTCAATATTAGCAGATGGGACATGGGCCAAACTGAGAAATCGACAGTACACATTAAATAAAATGATCCCAAAGATGGTTTGTGTTATTTTGGGTAGTTCTTATAACATTAATATTTGTTCAAGTGTTCATTTTCCTGATAAGTTTGATTTTATTTAGTTATTTGATGCTATAAAAAGGGGGTGTGACATCATGATTGATAACTGTGCTCACTAGTGGTTCAGGGTCAAAATGACGTCACCAGCACAAAATGGCAGCACCCATATAGTATAGATAAGACGGCATTCTGTAGTACAGTAATTAAAAAAATACCAACAAAGTATCTGTTAACACACTATTCATACATTAGCTGTAAATGTGTTTTCAATAAACTGAAGAACTCATTGCTTTTTCTTAGGTTTTCTGTGGCACAATATGTCTGTATTAAAAACAGAGTTTCATATGGATTAATAGGATAAATGTACTGCATGCTGTCTCAGTGAAAATGAATTATTCTGATGGCTTGCAGCCCATGTTGTGATTTGATAACAGGTGTAAATTTATATAAAATGGTGTCTCTTGTAGCTTTATTCAGACTCTAAAATTGCATTTGCATGGTTTTTACAATCTATGATTGAATCTTGAGTTTACAATGGCAGTAATTGCATGAATCATCAATTCAATTTGAATGATTGGGCACAATTTACTGTACTGTATATTTAATGAGTCACATTCTCTTCTCGCTCAGTCGGTGGGTTCTCCAGTGAAACTACTCTGGTGGTTGAAGCCAGCAGTATGCAACTTCATCTTCATTGTTTCTCACAATGGGAAATTCACTAAGTGAACAGTTATGCCTGGCTGTGTACAGTATACACATGAATGTGTCATATGTTTCCCGGCAGTATTTAATCAAATATAATTTTGTCGCTTTGTCTTCTGACCAAACTGTTTCACTTCAAACAGCAAAGCATCAGTGTTAACTGCTTTACACGTGCAACCAACTCTTAGCCTCAATCTCTTTGTTATGTCTGCCAGCCAAGTCTAATCCAAGATGCAGAGCGGGTCTGGCACTGCCAAGTCCACCTGGTGGGACAGCAGGGTGGCTCTGCGCGCCACATCTGCTCTGACATGGTAATACTTTAAAGCACTGCTGACAGCAGGGCTTTCACACCGATGACACATTGGGTTGCTGTAACGGTCGGGTACAGCAGTGTGTTTTTATAAAAGCTTTTTTTGTGAGGTTTTGTGAATCATATAGAAGATAGAAGTCAGACTGATCCAAGGATAACGTGACACAGTCAGTTTGCCCTTTTCAGCAACAGCAAGCGCACAGTTACCAGCCCAGGCATGTCCAGGGTTACCTTGTCTTGTTTGGTTGTGTACTAAACAATAATACAGTGTGTATTTGTGTCATATAATAGAAATAAAATATACATTTTTAACAAAAGTTCATTTCCTAAGCTGTTATTTATTACCCTATACCCTACCCTAAGTATGACAATCCACTTGAATGGTACTTGTATTATTGCTCAATAGTATGTTTATTTTAATTAACACTATACTATTACAGAAATAATGTACCTTTAAGTAATACAGTGAAAGTGTTGTTTAGGCATTTACAGTTAATACCAAAAATATCGATGTGCTTTAGATTTACTAAGAAAGGGAATAAGTAAGCTGGTTCACCAGCTAAAATGAGTCATCCTTATGAAAGTCCAGTATTCACTCTCCTTTTAGCTCAGTGTTGGTCTCCACCAAATCCTGGAGGAAATATCCTGTTCTTTAGCTACTAAATGCTCCACTATGTTCATCAGCTAGTCTAACTGTGTCTGTCTGCTGTATGGTACTGTGAAGGCAGTGTATACTATATTATTACTGTACTACACATACTGTACTGTACTTTTTTTGTTGAAAACAGCAGCCTGCTTACCTTGTGAGGCAGCTGGATTTGCAAGATCACATGAGATCATGCAAAAAGCCATCTTCCATGCTTCAAGTTTTGCGCATGTCTGAATCACAGTGGTTCAGACCAATCAATGTCATATGAAGAACTGCTGGCAGCTATGGCCGTGGTTTAGGTGTGATGACTGCAACAGTCAAAAACAACCATGGCGGCTCACCTACTATGCCATATGGTTCATTGATCTGATTGGTTGAAGTTAGAGATAGAAATGACTGACAGATGGTTCATCCAATCACGTGCCAAGTATTATTTGAATGTGCCTATCTTTTTCCAAACAGTTTCAATGGAGGACTTCTCTCCTTGTTCTGTGTAACAAACCATCTGCTGTGTCCGGTCTGCTGAAGAAAAAAATGCTATGAGAGATGTTTGTATCAACCAAAACAGTAAATTTGTCCGCCGGACAGATGAACAATAAGTTGAAAATCACTATAAAGTTTTGTACAGTCGAAGAGTTGCAGATTCCAGTGATTATTTTCTGTAGGTTCATAACTACGAGCGATCCCTTTCACGTTGTTTTCAAAATCTCATTTGATACTTTGTTATTATATAAATATTATAGCCACTTTATAATATAGTATATTTCAGTTTTACTAGGGAAGCCAGGCGTTGTGTCAGAACTGGGGTTTTAAAGATGCTACTAGAAGCAACATTCAAGTGTAGTCACTGTTGGATCAGGGTCAAACAATGTTAATCCCAATCACAGACACTGTTTGTTTCTGCCCAGTGCCTCTTTCATAACCACCAGTTAAATACTTGGTTAAACGGAGGACCAAAGCTCTTAAACACAGCTTTCTGTAGCTCAACGATAGTTTAGTGTAACCTCTTTTAACATTTCGTTCGCCAGTGATACTGAAGTGCTAAAAGTAAAAATGAAATCCAAGATTTCAGTGTTTGTAAAAGACTGATTCAAGAATGCCAGAGCATGAACAATACCCATTCCCAAGCTCCGATGTCATCAGCTGCATGTTTCCCTATAAACAGTTTTGACATTCAGGTAGATGTCATTCGCTCTACTTCCTTAAGCAACAGTGTCATGTTTGCTCACGTCTGTTTTTCACTCCAGTCCTGTGGCCGAGTCTCGCCGTCTGAGAAAATTAGCCTCATCATCACTACCTCACACTTTTACTCACCAGATGACTCACCTCAACACTCTAGTGAAAGGGGTGCTTCAGGGCTGATAACAAAAGAAAGAAGTGATGATGCGCATGTTTCCCAGGTATGTGCTACGAGATCACTGTGTCAAACCACATGAGAAAGTCTTCCAGTTTTGATTTCTTTTATTAGTTTTGCAGGTATTTGGTCAAAAGCCAAATTACTGGACACAATGGATGGAAGTAAATACAGTAGTTGTCGAGACATTTTCCACTGAATCAAAAATGCAGTCTAATGTCAGGTCAAAATGTGAACTTTGTACACAAGATAACTAGAAGTTAACTGGGCAAATTGATGCTCTCAAGGGGTAAAACCTTTTCAGTTTAAGGATCCATGCCCTTTTCTCAGGCACCACACACCAGGACAAAGTTAACATTGATAGTGACTAGTGGTAAGTCGCAATGCGCCCCAATATATTGCTAATGTAATCGATTTGGCATTTTCAATTTTATACAGTATTCTCTATGTTAGAGAGGTGCCAGTCTTCCAAAGAGATTACGGAAGCTTGTGTTTTGCCTGCTTCACATGAAACTACAATTATTTGTTGACAACTCACTGCCTGCTCAGGTGCAGCCATGACTCAGACACAAACATAATTGCAGGTTTCTGTACACGCTAAACCTGTCTGCCAGTACTTCTTAGGTAGAAGGGCTGAATTGTGCAAAGGTTTCGTAATGAATATGTGGATGCAGAGGTAAAGTCATAATAAATCCCGGTCAATGTGACATGACAAATATCTAGACTTCATTGATTGTTATGAACCTACTAAAATGCTTTTTAGATGTAAATAAAATTGAAGCTTTGTGGAAATGACCAACCTCATCAATATTTGTACATTCAGGGACCTAACGCAAGGCATGGATTTTCCAAGGCTCCACAAATTGATTTGTCTGGGTGTCACAATGCATTGGGGGTTGGAGAACAACACTGTGTGCAGCAACTGAAGCCAGGAAACAACATTATTGCCCCAGTGAGTAACTTGCATGAGCACAATTAGTAACTGTCTCCCATTGGGGAGCTCCTCCTCATTAATATACTGTGCCTACATTGTGCATCTCACCCATTTAAAAATGGTTCACCTCATTATTGATTTATTTTAATCAAGGACAAATATATACTCAAAAATGTCTTTCTTTATTTGTTTTGTGTTATAAGGACACACTGACTCTTGGATTTTCAAGTGATTTCCAAAGACCTACCTTACTGGGTGATTGAACATACCAGAAATATCTGATTCTCAGAATACACCATGCTGATCATCGAATACAGCAAATGATATGTCTATGTATCATGTCTAATACAGAGACACAGAGATAGTGTCTTGTGAGGATTGTCCCTCAGTCACAGAAGTGCTTCAGGCCATTTGCATCTAATTCTCTATGGTTAATAATAACATCTGAGATCTGGGCTCACGGCAACATCACTACAAAGTCAAAAGTGGCAAGAAACATGATCAGAAAGGTTGTAAACAAGTCACCATTTTATCCAGATTCTAAACCACTTTATGTGGAGGTTAAAACTAAAAAGTGCAAACATAATGTCGGTAATATTTGAATTGTAAAGGAAAACTGTGTGCACAACTAATGGTACAGTCAAAGTTGAACTGTAAGGTGTGATGGACAGTTTGGATAATAATTTTACTGTTTGTCTTAATTTTTTCTTTCAAATTGGTTTGCCTAACCTGTCACATCAATGGCTGCTTGTGTTTCTTGTCTTATGTGTGCATTGACTCCACGCCCCAGTGGAGCCAAGGACTACAGACCTGTGGCACTGACCTCCCACATCACGAAGGCCCTGGAAAGACTCGTCTTGGAGCAGCTTTGGCCCCTGGGCCAACCATATTCGG
>JAVQJD010074281.1:0-22155 GCA_036023655.1 Nannoperca australis | reverse complement strand
ATATATATATATATATATATATGTATGCTGTACAAGTGTCATGTTTTGTAATACTGTTGCCTGCTGAGCACTTAGTGTGTTTGTTATGGCCATTTTGAAATGACAAATAGACGGGCAACAACCTCACACTTAAAATGTCCATTAGAATAAAAAAGACCTTTAATTAAATACGATTTTTATAGTCTTGTATGCGTACCCTGGTGAAATCCCAAGTGTGAGGCAAAAAACTGCTCTGAGCTTTTGTTTACGGCTGTGCTGCTGAAAGCAAATCCACTGTAAGAGCAGCCTGTGAAATTCTTTAGAGCCATTAGTTAGCTTTCAGTGACTGTGCTTCAGTTCTGCCACTTAGTCATGCAGTGCATTCTCTCCCTGTACAAATTCCTCGCCTTGCCTAGGCGTGTGATAATTTGTGTTTGTGTAAGTGTGTGCTATCAGCTTCTCATTTACCCCCACCCCCCGCAGCCCCAGTGTGGTAGAGACCCAGTGGAGCTCCTGTGCGCAGGCTGCTACGTGGAGCTCCAGGACAGCGTTGACCTGGGGCTGGCCTGGGCTGCTGAGGTGGAGGAGAACGTCGGAGGAAGATTGAAGCTGCGCTTGGTAGGCACCGAGGGCCTTCCAGACACTCCTGCAACCCTTTGGCTCTTTTACCTCCACCCACGCCTCCACCCACCCGGCTGGGCCAAGGAGCACGGCTGCACCCTCAGGCCTCCCTTAGGTCAGTGACACTGACACTGGGTCAGTTTTTATATTTAGAAACAAAAGGAAGGAAGGGAAAATTATATCTAGTTCTCCAGGTTTACTGCCAATGTAGGCATGAGTAATAGTTTCTGATGGAAGGATGCTTGAAGAAAGTGCTGAAATACAAAGAACCAGTATTCCAAAATATGATGGTGTCCCACTAGACCTTGAAATGGATTTTCCATGCAGGATTAGATAGATTGTGGCTTTCAGGGCAACAATCTTCTAATGTTCTTCAAATGAATAAAGTTTGTTAATATGCAAGATGTAAGACGCTCTGGAGGCTATATCTCCCTCCTGACACAGCTGATCTACGTCTGCTACCACTACAGCTAAAGCTTTAGTGCTATTTAATGCCAGGAGTTTGTACCTGGATATTGTGCGTTTGCAAATTAATAATAGAATGTAGTGAGCAGTAGTGGTGCATTAAACTGATCATAATGATAGCCTTTTAATATTACTTGGATTTTATTGTTTCATTAAAGAATTGGGAAGATATAATGCTTTTTTGTACGAATTAAAGTCAAGTTAAGCCTTATTAATTCTTCACATCTTGTTTCGTCTGGGGGGGAAAAAGTGAATGTACTTTGTGGAGGACAACAGAACAATGTCTAGACCAGAAAGTCAAATAAGAGTGCGCCGAGTAAACTTTAAACCTTTTCACTGAATAGCTCTTTGATAATCAAATTATGCCCTCTTCACCAGGAGGCCAGGTTTAGCTCTTCAGCAGCTGATTTGGGTGTGTTTGTTTGTTTCAGACCTGCTGGCCCTGCGGACAGAGGACGAGTGGGAGGAGGTGAGACAGAGAATCAGTGACATACCTCAGGATGAAGCACTGACTGCAGAGTTCAGTAAGGTACTGACCCACACATATGACTGTTCATCCTCTGTTTAAGATTTAATAATTATGCATTAGGCAAAGAGTTGTGACATTGTCCTCAAAACTGTTTGCTAAAACGCCCGTGTGTGTGTGTCAGGATCAGCCTGCCATCGCTGCTCATTGTTTCAAGGAAGGAATGAAACTGGAGGCTGTTGACCCTGCTGCTCCCATTTTCATCAGGCCCGCCACTGTCACCAAGGTAACAGACTTTCCTATCAAATCTGTCTCTCGTCTGCTGCAATGTCTTTTTCTCCTGTTTGCTGTTTATTTGAGTTAGTTGTTTATGCGTTCCATCTTCATTACCACACTGCCTTTACTTGGTTAAATCTGTAGCAAAAAAATGATTAGTGACCTTTTTAAAAGGAAACTGTTGCTATTTAGTCACACATCTCCAAAGATCTCCTTGACTTTAGTTTGACTCGGTAAAATAAAAAAGCTGATAAAAACTATACAGCTGTCAGTTAAAAATGACTTTCTCTCCACTTTAGGTGTTCAATGAGCAGAACTTCCTGGTAACGATGGACGACCTCTGTGGTATTGAGGAGGGTTCTGCAAGGTCCTTTCTGTGTCGCAGAGACAGTCCAGGGATCTTTCCTGCTCAGTGGAGCCTCAAAAATGGGCTCCCTCTCAGCCCCCCGCCAGGTCTGCTCTGTCAAATGTTTTCTTTTTTTTATAACCACTCACTTTATTGGTTATCAGCAATGTCAGAAAGTAGGGATTTACAGTAATTAGATCAATGATTCTTTCTCTTTCCTTCTTTCCCTGGATTTATTTGTTTCCTTACTTGTATCCCTTGCTTCTCTCTTTCTGTCTGTTCTTTCTTTTTCTGATCATGTACAGGATACCAGGGTCCAGACTTTGACTGGGCTGATTACCTGAAACAGTGCGAGGCTGAGGCAGCTCCTCAGCATTGCTTCCCAACTGTAAGTCACCCTCCGTTTTACCCCTTTTACACCGAGCTCACACTGGTCAGGCTCCAGCATAAAGGGCTGTCTCCTTCCCAACGACACTTGTGGTTCAGTGAAAGAGTCGTTGTGAGGTGAGCTATTAACTGGCTCCCAGCATATTTTGTGCTCTCCACTGTCAACATTTGTGGTAGATTAATATTATTATATTGCTGTCGTAGGAAGGCTGCATGAAATCTGTGATATAATGCATGCTGACAGAGCTGACAGAGCTGAAGCCTCCCTATTACTTCGGTTGAATTTGCAAAGCAGCAATTCAAGCTACTGAAGAGATCTTTTCTTTAACAAAGATTATTTACTGCATTCAGGTTCAGGTTGTATGTGATTAAGACCAGATATTTATTATGTCCAACCTGACTCAAACCAATGCTATATATCTGTTTGCAGCTTTGAGCCATTATACTTTAGAGGAAGTAGATTTTATATTTTGTTATTTAACTTTTTTTTTTTGCCCTTCATATATGACCAAATGTAGGAAATTAGATTTTGCCCGTTTGACTGACAGCGTAATCGAAAGCCAGTGATGATACCATGTGTCCAAAGTGTGATGAGTTTTACCAGAGTCAAAATGTATATATCTTTATGTAAATATGGGTTTTCATAATGAACAAAAAGCACACAACCATCCTCTGCTGCGAAATAGCTCTCACATGAGTTTCTTTCCCTCTCTTTTTACCTGCCAGGAGCAGTGTGACCACAGCTTCAAAGAGGCCATGAAACTGGAGGCCGTCAACCCACTATCACCTGAGAACATTCACGTGGCAACTGTCACCAGGGTCAAAGGGCAATACATTTGGCTCAGCCTGGAAGGTGAGATGGGGCACTGAAAGAATGAGTTTATTTTAGTAGAAATATCATTTGTGTGCAGTCCAACAGCTGATTGACGGCCCCGTCATGTAGTGCATTAGCCTACATGACGGGGAAATTCAAATTTAATCTGAATTTCCTGGCTCCCTAGTTGAGTAGCTGCCTTTCTGTTTTCTATGGAGAACACAGGAATGCGATAGACATGGATATAGTATATTACACCAGTTCAGACACCAGATCACTGCTTTGGAGATTATGGAGTCTCCTAGAGAGGCAGAAATTTGTGTTGCACACATCAGACAAAATATTTTCTAACATTCTGCTATATTTCAAGCACCCGAAAACTCTTTATAGGGGGTTACTACAATTTTTTTTTTTAGAGTAGCTCTCAAAAACTTGACCAGATTTGATTGACAGCTGCACTTACCTGGCAACATATATCTCTTACAATAAGATGCTGAAAACAGGTTTTCAAGTTCTTTAAGGCTGTACACATGGTTATGTTATGTCAAATGACTTTTAGAACTGGTTACTAGATGTTTCATAGTAGATGAAACTGAAAGTAAAAGAATGTAGTCAGTGTTTTTCTAATAGCTTTGTGTGTGTATGTTTGTACAGGACTGAAGCAGCCCATGCCAGAGCTGATAGTTCATGTGGACTCCCTCGACATCTTCCCTGTCAGCTGGTGTGAGACAAACGGCTATCCACTTGTCTACCCCATCAAACCCTCAGGTATACAACACAAGTCTCCCTGTTTTTAAACATTTACCTTAATGAGACTGTTACTAATGCTGTGACAAACGTAATACAATCTGGTTTTTACCCTGACCTCCAAATTAGTGGCATAATGTAGTAGTGTGACTGGGCACACATTAGTCTTCTCTTGTTTTTCAGTTGAAAAGGAGAGGAAGATTGCTGTGGTGCAGCCTGAGAAACAGTGAGTATAAGAGGAAGGAAGGGTGACTGCTTTATTGATTTGAATGGATCAAGTCAGATTGCCTTTCAACATCCATTAAATTTTTTATCACTTTACAGCCGAGCTCCACCTAAGTCATCGTCACCTGACACTGTGAAGCAGCATATGGCCAACCAGTCAGAGACAGGTGAGTGTATGTCCCAGGAAGGATTCCAAACTTTGATATGTCCCGTCTCCTGTTTCATCATTAGTACCTCATTTTGTATCCACGTGCAGGACAGGGGAACGGGAAGTACTGCTGTCCCAAGATCTACTTCAACCACCGCTGTTTCTCTGGGCCTTACCTTAACAAGGGACGCATAGCAGAGCTGCCTCAGTTCATCGGCCCTGGAAACTGTGTCCTTGTGCTCAAAGAGGTGAGAGGGCCTAATATAGCTATTTACTGTATGAATGACCCTCACAAAAAACAGGCATCATCCCTCAATCCTTGATGGTGAAATTTATTTTATCTACGCTACTTGCATGACTCATGTCAGTCTGTGGGTCTGCCGCTATTGGCCGATGGACTGTCAAACTTGGTACAGACATTCATGATTCCCAGAGGATGAATTGTAAGCTTTGTGGAACCCTTAACTTTCCATATAGCACCAAGTCAAAAATGTTAATATATCCAAATCTGTGGTTTATGACCAAATACCTGCAAAACAAATGGCATTCCCATCAACCTCAGCTGTACTTTGTGTTCTGTGTTAGCAAATTTAGTCTGACAGAAAGAGGAAGCCACTTGTGCTCCTTCCCCCTTGTTCTATCAGTCATTTTACCATGTGACATTGCAAACACACAGATTTAGTTTTAATTTGCATTGAAAGAAGGGTTCTCCCTCTGCTTTACGTCTTGTAAATCTACTATAAATCAATTTTACCAATCAATAACCAACGGTACACGATGTAGAAGCCAGTAAAATGTCATGGCAATGAAAGTCTCAAGATGAATGTGGTGTTTGATGTTAAAATGCTACACATAGCACCATTAAATGATAAAATACCTAACCCTCCAACCTGCTGATAATCTATAAATGTTGCAACTTTATGCATGTTCTGTATCCAGGTATTGACTCTGCTGATAAACTCTGCATACAAGCCCAGTCGCGTGCTGAGAGAGCTGCAGCTGGACCAGGAGAGCCGCTGGCAAGGCCACGGAGAGACACTCAAAGCCAAGTGAGGGGAAACGCCATTAAATCCTCAGCTCAAAATTCTCCGCTCCGTAGACAACCTGCAGAAATAGTAGGAGTGTTCACAGCTGTCACGACACATGCTAGATAAACATATACTTGAATGCACATGGGGAAATAGATTTCTGCACACAGGAACCCAGCACAAGCTCCTGACACTTCATTAAAGCAATGAATTAGCTGACAGCATCTAAGAGAGACCTTGCTTGTTGTAGCAACCTTGTTAGATCAAACATTGAACATTATAGGTGAGAAAGAAAAGTCAGATACGTTTTGTTTGAAAATCGACCTTTTTCAGGGGGTTTTCAACCTGATATTTTGAGAAAATATAAAAGATGTGTCCCTGTTTATTTACTGTTCAACCTTGCTTTTCTTAAAATGTCAGGTACAAGGGAAAGAGTTACCGGGCCACTGTGGAAATAGTCCGCACTGCAGACCGCGTGGCAGACTTCTGCAGGAAAACCTGCATAAAGTTAGAGTGCTGCCCGAACCTCTTTGGACCTCGCATGGTTCTGGAGCGCTGCTCAGAGAACTGCTCTGTCCTCACCAAGACCAAATACAGTAGGTGGTTTGCAGAACTAGAGACTGTTGATTGTCGAGACTTCTAATGATTTGTCACATGATCTGCAGTGGCTGCTTTCTTATCAATGACAGGAGACAATGAACATAACCTCTGATTGCTGTGATTAATGTGCAATAGGTGAGGAATCTGTATATCTGTCAGTTGTGACCTTCATTTTAAGTTTGTTCAAACTTATTTAACAGAAACCTTCTGTTTTTTTTATTTGTGTTCATTTGTGCTCATGAATAGAGATGATCAGTGAGTACATACATGCTCCCTTAATGAATACACAAATTCTGTAAAGTGGAGGGTTAGAATTTGTGATTTAGAAATTGCAATGGGCTTCCACAGGCATTGAATAAGCTGGTATGGACACAAAAAATGTGTCGGAATTGGCCTCTTTCATCTTCTGCTGAACTATTTCAACAGCACAAAGTCCCAAATATGTTGATCTGTTGACTTACTGCTGCACTGCAGTGTCGGGGTTAAGAAACTGATGCAATTTGATTGCAACAGACGAATGATTACACCGTCTCTTGTTTCTTATGTTTTTATATCACTCCAGATAGCACATAATCTCCACAGATATGCTTTTACCTCCTGTTTATCATTGCTTCGCCTGTCAATAATACATATCTTAAGAGAAAAAAAATTACTTTCCAACTATCTCAATGTTTATTCAAATCTTTATGAAGTGCAAGATTACACAACAAGTTGTCTTGTCACTAGCGTATTACTATGGTAAGAAGAAGAGTAAACGCGTTGGACGTCCACCCGGGGGCCACTCCAACCTAGAGGGTGGCGTGAAGAGAAGAGGAAGGAGGAGGAAGAGGAGGAAGCAGCTCTTCGTCCATAAGAAGAGGCGCTCCTCAGCCTCAGTGGACAACACACCAGCTGGGTCTCCACAGGTAACGCACACACACTCATATTTTCTCAAGCATTATATTCTTCCTCACACCTTACTTGAACCTGTGCTAATGGGCTGTTTGTTGTCCTTCTCTTTGGCTCACAGGGCAGCGGAGAGGAAGAGGATCTAGATGAAGATGACTCCCTGAGTGAAGATTCTGGCTCTGAACTGCAGGATGATCTCCAGGATGATTCTGAACAGTCTTTTGGGAAGTCACAGCCCACCACGCCGTCCCCCTCCCCACCGGCAACACCTAGGCCCACACGCCGGCGCCGGAAACCCCGCTCACCCTCATTCTCTGATGATGAGAACCGCCCTCCTTCACCAAAGGTAGTTAAAGTCAGAGTTTTAAAATGACTGAGAAACTGTGTATTTTTAATGAATACTCCATTGTGTACCACTAGGCATAACATTTAAAGCTAGTTAGTTTTATATCTAAATGTGCTCAAGAATTCACGTAAAAAAATATCATATTATAATGCATAATTTCACTGACCAGTTACACTTGACAACCATGACGCATCATCTGGCAGTGGCAAATGTTTTGCCACTGTTTAGCTAGCTAACGTTCCCTCAGATGCAGTGACACAAAATGGATCGGTTTTTGAAATGAAAATGATGTGGGAGACAATAGACACCAGTAAAAGCTCCAAAGCATGTCGTGAGGAAATATGACCCATAAATACATTACATTTGGATTTATAATGGCAGGCAGTGATGCTGAGCCGAAAGACGAGGTGCTAAAGCCATCAAAGCTCCAAAAACACTTAAACACAAAACACCTGGGATGTTATGTTGTTTTCATTTTTTTGGTAAGCTGGTCCTCAGAAATGTTATAAAAATCAGAACCCCTGGCCTAACTAATCCATTTAAATCAAAATTTGAATGTTTTCACCGTGACCTGAGCTTGCTCTAAACAGCTTATGAGGACATCAAGAGTGAAACAACCAGTGTTTCTTTTGTGAAATGTTCAGGTCTGATACCTTTCTGCTCAGCATCACAAGTGAGGGTTAAAATGAGTCTTTCCACTTCAGCTGGGAGATCCCTCAGTGTCTCTGTCTGACTCACCCCATTTGTGTGTTTGTAGACCTCAAAGACTGAGCCTCCTCAGAAGTTGTGTTTGGACACCAGCCCGCTGGAGTGGAGCGTTACTGATGTGGTTCGCTTCATCAGGACCACTGACTGTGCACCTCTTGCACGGATTTTCTTGGATCAGGTAAGAAATAAACACAGACATAATGGCCCCTCGTGATGAGAGCTCACTCCACTCTACTGAAACAAGTACATTATACAATACACTTGTAATGTACCCACAGTCACAATTACAAAACATCAGTTAGATTAGCCAAGACAAATTTTAGAAACAGCATCTCATATAAATGTATGTTTTTATAGGAAATTGATGGACAGGCGCTGCTGCTGCTGAACCTCCCAACAGTGCAAGAGTGTATGGACCTGAAGCTGGGACCGGCCATCAAGCTGTGCCACCACATTGAGAGGGTCAAGCTGGCATTTTATCAACAGTTTGCTACGTAGCTGATGGGGAATGAACATGGACGTGACTACATCCTGTTCTGTAAATCAATCCTGCAAAAAACACAATTTTACCAATTCTGATTTTTTTAACACTGGACATCCTTTAGAACCCTGCATAGATACCACATCATGTCGGACAAGCATGGACATGAGATGAATGCAGCAACATTTTCTGATCATTGAAAAAGAAGAGGAGGTACATAGTCAAAGAAAGTTCAGGTGTGTTTTAGGAAAGGCACAGAGGAAGCCTGAAAGACAAAAGACTTAAAGGCACTTTGATGCCATAAATAAGTGTAAAACCACTGTGATGCCACTGAATCAGAGCTTTTACTTGTCATACTAAGCCCTAGAACATTTGCTATCCGCTAGTCAACATTTGCTATTGTCTGTTGGAGTCAGAAAATAGGTGGTCTTGCCTTCTAATCTGGTGATTTCACACTGAAGTCTAATTTCCCTGGAAAGATGTTCAACATTTCTTTCAAAGTCCATTTCACTGCAAATGCTCCATGCTGTATCTTTGACTTCTTATAACCTCTAATTACTTGGGTTTCTTATGTGTTTTAGAGGCTTACTTATATTTTCAAAGAGATCATTTGGCCCATAAATTAAGCATAGAAATAATTGTTTGATACACAGATCAATCTACAACTTGCATGTAATAGTTTGCAAGTTTCTTAAAAGCTAGATGTTGATCTAGATATACAGATAACTGATTTGACAGTCAGTTAGCTGTTGCAATTTAGTGTGAACAACAGATGTGTGTACTGTACTAGCATTATTTGCTAGTATGTTATGCAGCTTAATTAACATAGTCTGCTCAACAACAGATGGCAAGTGGACCTGCATCTCAAGAGATCAAATTGTTTTTTTGTTCAAGCTTCTGATATGTAAGAGCAGTTTACAGTGCAAGAATTCTGCAATGCAAGCACAAGCAAAACCATGGACTGTATGGCGGTATGCAAATATGCATGTTTGTGTATAGTGTATATAATCAAATATCTTCTAGTACAACAGGGTGATTTTAGAAAGAAAAAAAAAATCTATTGAGCAATTAACTTTCTGCATAAGCAATGTGTAAATATACAGTATATTTGCACTAAGTAGGCCTGAACTTTCTCTTATGGCTGGTTAAAACATCCAGCTACAGTTAAACATTTCATATAATTGAATAGTCATTATTTTTAACAATTAATGATAAATGTGAAGTTTTAAAGGAAAAAAGATTGTGTATTTGTAAGTCAGTTTTCCTGTTCCTGTAGTGATTTACCGTAATGTGCTTCATTTTGTGTGAGAAAATCTAGCTTCCATTTGTCATTTGCTTGTAGTTTTCTGTTGTACTCAGCAATGAACAACAGCTTTTTCTTTCATGTTTGAAGATAACTGCTATTTAAAAGAGAACGGCAATTAAAACGGTGAACTACGAACTTTAAAATGCTCCATGTGTTTGTCATACATTTCCCAGCATGCAGTTCGTGGCTGCGCAGGTCACATGACATTACGTCTGTCAACAGGAGTGGGCACTGTCGGGGAGGGAAGCAGCTGGATGAATGCGAGCCGTGACCTGCAATTGTGCCTTCATTTTAAAAAAATACTTCTACACACACAGACGAGCAGTTTTTACAGGCGTTAAAGTCGCGAACAACCGGTACACGTGCCGTTGTGGACGTCTGAGAAAATACGAGTTTGCTAGCCTAGCGTTAGCTTAATGGAAGTGGGCAGTTAGCTTGGGGGCTAGCTACGTGGGCAATAGCCTTTAAGCCGCTGGCTCTCCTCTTTACTATGGACGTTTGTCTGTCGGCACAATTTGTCTCGTCAGTGGTTGGCCTACCCTGCACAACACATTTAAAATAAGTTGTAACACGGGGGTTGTTTTGTTCGAATAGCTACATGACAGGTTTAGCTGGTGTCTGTGGTAACTGTTAGCTCGCAGTTTCCAGCCAAGACTCCAAGTCGAGCCAGGAAATGTTTCCTCTGCTGCATGGACCTCCTATACCGGCTATTGATTGTTAATTTTGCGGTTCGGTTTTCGAGTACATCGACGAGTCAATTACAGCTACATAGTACGTTATTGCAACTTCTTGTGACCTTTCTGAGCGTCGGCTTTACTTATCCAATAACATACTTTGCAATACACCCGATTCTGGTGACCAAACAGCTGTTATCGCTGTAAAGATCTCAAGAGCAGGAGAATGAGAGCGCGCTTGGAGGAGAGAGGATGCCACCATCTTTCACCGAAGACTGTTCATCTTAAATGACCGTTAACTGCGCGATAGACCTGGGAAGCACGCTGCAGTGTGAGAAGCTAACTGCTCTCGGCTTTATTAATTAGTCTCTTCTATACTATGGCTGCTGTTAGTGGTGTCAACATGCTGTCCCAGCTCGAACACGTGGCACTCGCGGGTCCAGGAGGAGCAGGGATGCCCGCCGTGTCCTTCGCCAACACGTCGGTATCTTCCAGCCCGACGCCCGGTACTGATAACCGGGGGTGCGAGAACGGCGCCTTGATGGACTCGTTTGGCATTTTCCTGCAAGGGCTTCTCGCTGTGATGGCTTTCAGCACGCTGATGTGTGAGTATAGCCAGACTGAGCTCTGCTGCGTGTCAGATATCTGACTCCAGCTGCTGGTGGAACCGGGCAATTATCCAATAGCATCACTCGGTTAATCAAATGTGATATTGATCTCAGCTGGGAGGCTCATGTCCGAGTCTATTCCAGGAAAAGGCAAATAATAGCAAGAAAGGCTTTCCGTCTCTTGTAAAAATGAAATACAGGGGGTTCAGTTCCATGTAACACTACCCCTGGTGACTACTCTTCTTGAAGTTACTGGCTGTGGTAATTACTTTCTACACCTCCTGACACATGGTTGACCTCTCCTGCTCCATGATATCTATTCTGCCTCTCAGGTGTCATGAATGAGAATGCTATGGTTTTACACCCTGCAGCTGCTTCACAGTAAAAGCCCTTCTCTCTACTGAGTGTGTGTGCATGTGTACTACATTGCACAAACTAATTTAGTGTTTTCCACTGAACTCATTTTTGTTTAATTTCTCCTTGTGAATCATCGGCACACGTTTGTCTGTGGGGAGATGGAGATTCCATCTCTGGCTAAGGTGGCTTTATATTAGAGTTGTGTGACAGACAGGGAAACGTACGAGAGCAGCCTCACTTTTATGTGTCAATGATCAGCATGTTAGAGCGTTTTTATTTTTTTTTTTTGGCCCGAGGCAACTGTCTGAGCAGAAAGAGTAGGCCTCTGCCTGTGCTCACATCTCACCCAGCTGTACGCAGGGTGTGTGTAGTCTCACGTCCCACTTGTGCTCAGAGTAGAAACTGAGGTCATAGCTCGCAGTATAACACAAATAAAGCCTTCAGTAAATGTTTGGGCAATACTGCAGTATTTAGTGCACATTTTGAGAGGTGAGATTGTTTGACGCGTTCTCTGTGAATGAAGGGGTTCATGAGGTTTGAAAAAAATGCACTGAGTCTGTGGTAGAAAAGTAAATCAGTGCTATTATAATATGGTGAGCTCTTATACAGCTTTGTGTCATAGGAGTTAAGAAGAGGGTGGTGGGGGTGTCAGGGAAATCAAGTCACTATTGTGAAGAACAGCAAGAGCTTTATTTGTGTTGGACATTTCACTGCTTTCACACACAGATCAGTTTGATTCTGTACAGCTGTTTATCTTATTACTACTATGTTTCTTAACTTGGCTTGGTAGGCGACGATTTTGATATCACTTTTTTAAAACTATAATTTGATAAAGAATGTTCTAAAAATTGGCTTGCACCAAGAAATGTTAACTAACAAACGAGAACACTTTGAGAACGGTTTATTTGCAAAATAAGAAAACATACAGTGCAATGTCGACATAGAAGAAACAAATGCGCTTCTCCAATGATGCAGTCGACAATGTTGTGTGTTTTGAGTGTTTCTTTTCATCTTTCCCCACTGCTTTTCAACACAAAGTGGTTGCGCTCTCTGTCTCACTTACACTCGGATACCTGCTATGCAGTTTCTTGTAGGCTTGACGAGAAACTGTTTTGATGTCTGTCTTGTGTCACTACACGTGTGATGGTTTCGCTGCTCAAAAGAAGATTCCAACCCCCATTTCCAAATCATAAATTGGCCTAAACAAATAACCTACTATAAAACAAATCAAATGCTCGTTGGCCCTTTGACTGCTCACAGGAGGGTTGTAACTTGGTTAAATGAAAACCAAAGAGGTTCTGTGTGATTCTTTGTTGAATGTTTGTGGCACACTCTTTCCTCCACAGTGAAACGCTTCAGGGAGCCAAAACATGAGAGGAGACCCTGGAGGATCTGGTAAGGCAGCTGAGCCAGCTTGAATTAATTTCTATGCAGAGGCATCAATTGAATCCTGCTCGAGTGCCTCGTCGGAAGCATATCAACTGCCCCGTCTCTCTGCAGGTTCCTGGACACCTCAAAACAGGCAATTGGGATGCTGTTTATCCACTTTGCTAACGTCTACTTGTCAGACCTCACAGAGGAGGATCCCTGCTCACTGTGAGTCCGACTCTTCTCCTCAGAGCTCCTATATGCATGTTAAAAAGAGATTTTCAAGAAACATGTTAAAATGATGGAAAGCCCTAACTGCAGTTTTAAATTACATGAACTGTTCTGTCTTTCCCAGATACCTCATTAACTTTCTGTTGGATGCTTCTCTGGGCATGTTGCTGATCTATGCTGGGGTGAGAGCCGTCAGTGCTATTGTAGAGTGGAGGCAGTGGGACTCTTTGCGTTTTGGAGAATACGGTGAGGACCGTGTGTGTGTGTGTGTGCGTGCGTGTGTGTGGTAAAGTGGGAGCTCCAGCACATTCCTAAATGCCTGTAATGCCCAATGGAGGGCAGTAGCTGCCCTCAGGACTGCAGCGCTGCAATGTCATTTCTTACATTGCCAGCGCCTTCATTCGTCGCTAAAGCAGCTTCTGAAGCAGTGAAACCTCATATTGATCTGTGCTACATGTCTAAATAGTTAAAGTGATCTGTCTCTCTTTTGTGTGTGTGTGTGTGTGTGTGTGTGTGTAGGAGAGCCAGTGCAGTGCACGGCGTGGTTGGGCCAGTGTATCCTCTACATCCTCATCATGATGTTTGAGAAAGTCCTTATCATGCTGGTCCTCCTCATCCCCCAGTGGAAGAAGGTCAGAAAAAAAGACGTAACGATTTGAAAAGATAGCAGGTGAAATGAGTGCCCAAAAGTGTCATAATGATCTTTTTCAATTCAATTCTCAATATTTCTAAGTGTTGTGATACTCTCCAGAGCCATCGTTTACCTGCTTTCTGACCCTATCAGGTGGATTAGTCCAGGAAAAATAACCTTCAGTTCTCATACGACAACGCACAGACTATATATGAACTAAAAGAAGCACTCTCACTCATCATGCTGCTCTGTCAGCTCTCGTCATTTGTCTTGTTTGGTGAAAATATTTGTATTTTGTATTAGATTAGATAGAGAAGACACAGAGAGAAGGTGTAATGGCAAGAGCAAGTAAGAACCGTTTGAGGAAGATCTAGCTGAACCTGTCCATCTTATAAAGTATGTTAAATCCTGCATAGTTTACATCTTTGTTTACTCACCAGCAGTCTTACCTGCCTTTGTTGGTGCATTAGTGTGTTTCTTGGCGAGCTGCCTCCACCTGTAAATCGGTGGGATAGCGTGAAGCCATTGGCAGGAATGTGTCACAACCGAACACATGTGCACGCACGTCTAAAACACCACACTGCTTGCTCTCCAGCGTGCTCAAAGTAACATTATAAAGAGTTCGCTGACCAGGAATCGAACCCAGTCCACGGCAGTGAGAGCACCGGGTCCTAACCACTAGTCCACCAGGGAAGGACATGTGAATCTCACTAGCGTGTTGTGTCCAATTCCTGTAGTATTGACTGTTCTATGTGTGTGAAGCCAGACGTTTTTCCATATAGATATTCTGTAGGAGAGCCAGTTCCATTTTTTTCTTACACTTGAATGAAAAGGTTCATGGTGGTGCTTTTTATATGTTTTCATGCACAACCCTAAACGGAGCACACACTCAGCAGGGTTTGTCTTTAAGGTTGGTTACCATGGCAGTTGAGCTCAGTTTTATATCAAGCCATCTTTGTGAGACCAGAAAGTCAGGATTAAAGACCAAATTATAGAATTTATTCGGTACAGAATAAATCTATATCAAATATCTCCCAGTTTAAAAGGGGTAGTCAACTTTTACAATTCCTTCAACAAACAAAATAATCAGATTATTACGTGCGGTAAACACTCCTTTCCATATTCTTTCTGATGATGTTTGGTAGTTTGTGGCAGAGTGAGCTCCAGTGGACTGTCCTTCTTCTATTTAAATAGATTCTGAATATTGTTGCCGCTACTGATCATAGAGGTCTAAGGATAGGTGTGCTGCCTGTGTTGCTGTGTATGTGTATGTTTATGTCTGTGCTTGTGTTTGTGTCGTATATGTTTGTGTGTGTCGCAGCTGGCTCTCCTCAACCCCATAGAGAATCCTGACCTGGAACTGGCTATCGTCATGCTCATCGTTCCGTTCTTCATCAACGTAAGTCTGCTGTTACGATGTGGTTTGTTTGTTCGCACTCTGATTTTACAGCTCCGGCAACACCACTACCACACGTGTCTGGTGACATTCTGCTATTGGGTACCTAAATCACCCGTTTGTTTATACCATGGCCATTGTCTTCTCGTGTGTGTGTGTGTACACAATGTAAAAACCACTTCTGTTGAATCCCCGTGAGGAAACATGATTCACCACTTTCTTTTCTGTGTCTCCTTTAGGCGCTCATGTTCTGGGTGGTAGATAATTTCCTAATGAAGAAGCACAGGACAAAAGCAAAGCTGGAGGAGAGAGAGGAAGACCCACGGGGGAACAGCAAGGTGCGCTACAGACGAGCTCTGTCCCATGATGACTCCGAGTCAGAGGTAAGTCTCACTGTAGCAATACATCTGTAGCACACACTGTAGGATAAGAAAATATGAATAAAACATACAGAGTTGAAGATGACCAACAATCAAAACTTCAGACCACTGGAGGAGACCGTGTGAAGGCCCATTGCACACCGGCTATCCCATCTATTCCTTTACTCCAAAGGCCTCGTCTGAGCCTCTGAAACGTCTCAGTATGACGTACGCTTCTGACGGTGAGCTGTTCCTGGTCTCCAGAACTGACTGGCACTCTGTTATGGACACATACTTGGTACTGACTCAGCACACACTCAGTCTGAGGAGGAACAAGTCCTAGAACTGTTATGGTTGAGTAGATCATGGTGCCCAGTTACTTTATAAGCTTGTAAAACAGCTGTGCCAGACGCAGAGTTCTGCTCCACACACACCGAATCCTAACCACTAGACCACTAGGGACATATGTCTGTTTTTAAAGGCATGTTGCCTGGAATCTCTGGCCAACAGACAACAGTGGTTAGAGTATAACGTACTGCCTCTAGTGGTGGTGTAGGTCTGCAAAAACACTATTAGTGTTCCTGTGGAACTATGTGATATCTGATACTTTGATATCACTTGACAGCAGATCATTGTTTTCACCAAGAAGTTTCCTGCAGAAATACTTTCCATTTGAATCAACAACAGCCAGAGGTGAAAGGACACATCACACAAGAGCTAACCACACATTGGTGTTTTTGCAGAGTAAACACTGTTGTGTAATCAGTGTGCTTAACCTGAACCAAATTTCAATCAATTAAAGGGGGTCACCTGCTTGACTTTTGGTTGTTTCTAGCAGATTTAAAGTTGTTGCATGTGCTCTGGAGGTCAATCTTCTTTTATTGAAACTTTGCTGGATTTAACATTGCACACTCTGAGTCCTTTCTGGTTACTTGATTGTGGAGCAAAAAGTGGCAACACCTAACCACTGGACTACCTCAGTAGGGTTATAATACTACGTCTCAGGTGCAGGGTTTTTCTTCAGTGTCAGTTTTCATGGTGGGGAAGCTCACTCAAATCAGATGATATTATTAACAATAAAGTGTTCCCTGACCGGGAATCGAACCCAGGCCGCGGCGGTGAGAGCGCCGAATCCTAACCACTAGACCACCAGGGAGATGAGAAGTGATTGTTGTTTGAGTAACAACACCAAAATATTTAGTATTACTTGATTGCAGTGTGGTTTTTCTGATTCCTAGATTCCTTACTTACAGGCAGTCCATTTGAGCTTGTTTATGTCTGTGGGAACAGCTGGCAGCTTCAGTGAAATCAGAGCTCAGAGCCAACTCTCAGACAAGCTTTGAAATTATATTTGACTGGATGAAGTGAAAATTGTAGCTTATGCATTGAGGAGACGTGGAGATCAAATTAATTACTGTATTTTATTTCCTATATTTGGTGAAATTAGATTTTTGAATGGCCTTGCTTTTGTTTCCTTGTAATTTAGCGCTCTTTTAATATGTTGTCAATTCTAATTTGTACAGAAGCTAAATATTTAACCTTTATAAAGGTTAGAATCTACATTCCCAACTTGTTAGAGTTGGCAGCAGCTGGCAGTAAGTTGTCTCTTCTTTTGTGCTGTTGATTTATAACTCAAACATGCCTCACTTCCCTTAACTGTTGTCGAACAGGCTGTTAAACATGTGATATCGCTCTTCCTGTGGTCAGATAATGAGGCACAGATGAGAAGCAAAGATCAGACAGAAGTCAAGAGGAAGAAATCAGGAATGCAGGTTTGGGTTTTGGCCGCTGATCTGTGTTTCCTGAGGGGGGCACAACAACTAACCTGCATCACCAGATTTATCCCCAAAAAGTTTCTCTTGTGTTTAGGGTGATCAAACGATTGCCACAATCAGAACCAGATTATTCCCCTTTAGTCATGTTCCTGCACTCTGTCCTTAAACAGTGGATTTATCATCTCTTACTTTGGTCATATTCAGACCAGTTTGTGTCAAAGGAAGGTTGTGGAAACACAAGTACAGCGACGCCCCGTGCAGCACAAAATAGTTCAATTCAAAATGGGATTGGGGAAAGTGGAAAACGTGTGTGTGTGTCTGTGTGTGTGTCTGTGTGTGTGTCTGTGTGTCTGTGTGTGTGTGTGAAAAAGAAATGGAAAGCAGCTTTAGAAAGCATTTTAACACGTGAATGGTGAAAGCTGGGCGGACAAAAGCCAGCTAAACGGTTTGTGTCACTACTTCATGTGTACTGCAGCTGCGCTCAGAGAGCATGCTCTCAGCGTGTGGGGGATGGGCTGTGCTCTGCTCTGCTCTGCTGCGCTGAAGCATTTATTGACTGCAGCAGCACTAGGCTTTCACAGCGGGCCAGTGGCGCAATGGATAACGCGTCTGACTACGGATCAGAAGATTCTAGGTTCGACTCCTGGCTGGCTCGTGTATGTCTTTTTCCTGTCTTGCTGTTTGCCTGAGGCTGAAATGCAGGTTTTGGTGACAGGAAACAGCCAGTTAGTTTCACTTACTGATTATCTTAGTCAGTAGTGGCAGTATTACTTTACTTTATATGCAAAGACACAATACAAGACGTATTATGGACCTGACTCTAGTATCTGAAGCCAAAAACGACTTGTTTCACACCCATTGGTTGGATTAATTAGGCTTTTGTTGTCCATTTGTGACAGACTGCATCATGCCTTTTCATAGTGTCATCATGAACCTGTCTCCCACTCAGCCCATTTTGGTCTAACATTTGTACCCTCTCTATTTTCCTGTTTTCCTCTACAGATCCTTTTCTCAGCAGACGATGAAATGGATGAGTCGGACGAGGAGGACATTCGTCGGCTCACTGGCCTAAAGACCGTGAAGAAGAAGAAGCTCCGCATGGGGATCCCCGTTTGACCTGTGTGCCTAGCTGAACTACTACGATCAAATCTCACAGGCCCACATATACGTTGCCCCGTACCTCCACAAATTTGGTATCAACAGGATCTTTTCAAAACGTAGAATGCCCTTTGACAGAAGAATATGCTGTAATTGAATTCCCTTTACTGTTTACTCCTGGAGGACTTCTGTGTTTGACTTTGGGTTTTATTTAACACACTGGGAGATATTTTGCAGTTGACCAGGTACTTCGGATTACTGTTGCATTTTGACATGGCACTCCTGGTGTGAGTGGTGTGTTTAAAGACACTGTTTGGGGAAAAAGAATCCTACCGTCAACAGACCTAATATTGTTAAATTCTTTATCTTCATATAATAGGAAAATGTTAACACTGGTTTCATATGGTTTTGTCTTCAGTGGCAGTCTGTAAGGGTGCTGTGGTCCAGGATTAGGTTGGATGGACAAATCTAAACGGCCACAACAGACCCAACTGCATGCAAACAAACTGTACAGGGACTTGGTTACATTTCATGGTCTAATGTGTCCTCTAAAGTGATTGTATTCCTGATGTAGAGTCCATGTAAGCGTTGTCCTTTGTTTTCACAAGCAGACATACCATCATGGCCTGTGATGTTCGCGTGTGTGTTTGTGTGTGAGGGTGTGTACAGCTGGACACACCTCAAATTTAGAGTAGCATGGCGTCAGTTTTTGAATCACTGTATTGATGCAAATCTTAACACTTTCCAGCACAGTTACACACTTTACTATTGCATTATCTTTTATGTAATGTTACTCGTGTCAAAGGGAGCACATTAATGCTTGCAGCAACCTTCCATGTTTATCTTCTGACAGAGTCCTTCATGTTAACCTGTTAAACCTTTAGGACTGCAAGCACCACACTTCAACAACCTTCTAATATCAGCTCAGCCAGTGTTGTCTGTCCGTAGACACAAGACTGCAGTCTTGGTTTGTTTGTGACTGTTTTACTGATGTGCTCTGACTGTGTGTTCTTTGTCTTTGAATGTCTTGTCTCATTTTCAGTTGTTGGGTTTTTATATATGTTTGGAGTTTTATTTTCGGGCCAAAAAGGTGACTATGCTTGTTCCAAAAGTGTTCTTTATTCCTTCACTCCAACAGGGAGACTAGATATGGGAACCATTTCTTGCACAATTTCCCATTCATCACAACTTGCATCTTTTCTTTTAGTGTGATTTTTTGTTTTGTTTTTTTTGTTACAATAATGTGCCTGAGTGAAATTACCAGGAGGTGTTTTGTTTGTTTTGTTAGTTTGATTTAGTTTTTTTTAAACTGTTTAATCCAGAGCTACAGATCTTCAGGCATGAAGCAGCATTCAGCAGGCTCTGATGTTAAGAATGTAACATGCATAGACCTCTAAACTGTTAAATGACTGTCGGGAGAAAGTGTGTGTGCGCGTGTGTGTGTGCGCGTGTGTGTGTGCGCGTGTGTGTGTGCGCGCGTGTGTGTGCGCGCGTGTGTGTGCGCGCGCGTGTGTGTGCGCGCGTGTGTGTGTGTGTGTGTGTGTGTGTGTGTGTGTGTGTGTGTGTGTGTGTGCGCGCGCGCATGCCAGTATATATATACACAATATATCTGTATGTACGAGAGTGTGCTGGATGCATGTGTTCAAGTGTGCATGGTTGGTGTGACTGCTGGTCCTCTTTAAAGTAAATGGAGGGTGACAAAAACTGTGACTGTGTTGACTATGGTGATGATTTCATTATGATGGTTTTGGCATGTTTTAAAGAAAGAAACTACATCATCTTGCAGCAGTTATGGTAACTCAGCTCAACCAGTACAAAGAGGGCTTTTAGTATTTTACAAAGTGGAACTACCAGATTATTACAAAAGCAAGTGGTGGAAGTAAATTATCATAATAAATTATTTTCCAATAAAGGATGTGATACATTATCTTGATAACTGATCCGTTGCTACTGTAGTTTGTGTTATAGTTTTAGTTTTGTGTTTTTGCATTTTTAGAAAAGTGAAATATAATGTATCTGCATTAGCTGTTTACCCCCACCTGGCATATTAACAAGAAAACAACTGGCTCATATATACAATCTGGAATCTGCTTTGTATACCTACAAGTACATCACAATTTATTTACGCTAAAACATAAATTGAAAAATACATGCATTTTTTTTAATAGAAAAAATTAATAAGGAAACGGAGAAAAAAGTGTGTTCCCTGACCGGGAATCGAACCCGGGCCGCGGCGGTGAGAGCGCCGAATCCTAACCACTAGACCACCAGGGATGATGGCAACACACAACCGGTGTCTTGGTAAAAAAAAAAAAACGCGGATCATGACTGATTGAATTATGATTTGTAAGAACGACCGTGCAAGTAAACTGAATTTTGCTTATCAGTTACTACTGTCAACTACTGTGAATCATATATTGATATTTATAGGTTACTGTCTAGCGTCTGGTTTTAGATTTATGTGCTCTTATTGAGGGAGGATATTTAAAGAAACGTCTTTTCCACATTGAAATTAAACACGAATACGCGGAAAGCCCAGATGCCCCAGTTTTCCACCATGACTTAAAAGTAGCATACGTTTACGAATTTATGGAATAGAATAATGAATAATAATAGAATAATTAATGAATAGACAATTACACATGAAGAGTTTATAAATCTCTGAATCATGACACCGGCACTATACTCTCAGATTGTACGATTATCCCGGTTCTATGGTGTGATTGAATGAGTGAGCCAGCTCTCTCTGCGTCACTGAGTTTCAGTAAGATAGTAAGAAATTGTTATAGGTGCTACATTTCAACACCACTCTACACTAAAGTATGTACATCATTTTGTTGTTGTTATTTATTTGTATATAAGTAAATAACAGATTTCTGCCATTGCAACTGTAGATGTAAGTTTATTGTGTATTATAGCTACTCTACCCAATGATAGAGGATCTATTGGGGTTTATGTTCTGTAGGGCCAGATTTGACCTGATGACTTGATGGCTGATGGCTTGTTGCTCATAACTCACATTAGAAAAGCACAATTGGCCCTCATGTAACTCAAACAAGACATTCCCTCAGGCTTAAATCAAGTTGAGCAGAGTCCCAACCACTGGAGCCGCAGGACGGTGTTGCCGGGTGGTGGTGATGGACTCTTGATACCCCTTTTAGTACCAAGTCCCGCTCCAACATTTACAAAAGTATCTCTGCCAGGGTCGGAGGAGGCAGAAAGCCACTTGTGTCAGGAATTATCAGCTGTTGGCCTGTAAGCTTATCGTAAAAGATGGGAGACCCATTCCAGCTTCACCATCCCTCACGTCACACCTAATAATACACCCTGACAACAGGCAGAGTGGGACAGAGCGAGGCCGCCTGACCGACTCACTGAACCAGGACTATATATATAATGTCAGACTTGCTGTGAGACAAAGACGTGCACTAGAAAGAAAATTTGCGAATCTACCGTACTGAAAAGAGGTGTCTGTGGAATCAATACAGCAACTTCCATCACCATGTCACAGGTGAGTTACATCAGGTCAAATACTGTTTTGATCATTTTCAGAAATTGAACACGGTGCATTAGGTGTGACTTAACATTCATAATCTTTTACATTACATTACATTTAGGCATTTAGCAGACGCTTTGATCCAAAGCGACTTCCAAACAAGAGCTTTACATAAAGTGCATAGAATCATGGGCGAAAACAACAAGATGTCGTATCAAATAATATGAGTGCTGGTGATGAATCACAAGTGCTATAGATAAATACATCGCTGCCAGTGGCAAAATCGAAAAGGGCATTAAATCTAGAAACAGATTATGTCCGTTCATTATCA
>JAVQJD010074276.1:0-48117 GCA_036023655.1 Nannoperca australis | reverse complement strand
GCAGGCAGGCAGGCGGGCAGGCGGGCAGGCAGGCGGGCGGGCGGGCGGGCAGGCAGCAGGCAGGCAGCAGGCAGGCAGGCGGGCGGGCGGGCAGGCAGCAGGCAGGCAGGCGGGCAGGCAGCAGGCAGGCGGGCAGGCAGCAGGCAGGCAGGCAGCAGGCAGGCGGGCAGGCAGCAGGCAGGCAGGCGGGCAGGCAGCAGGCAGGCAGCAGGCAGGCAGCAGGCAGGCAGCAGGCAGGCAGCAGCCTGTTCTAATGTTTAAATAAACCTGCTCTGAGCTTTTGTATGCGCAGCTCCTAATGCTCGGTGCCCGTGGCTGCCCATAGTGATTGATGGAGGGAGTTTGCACCAGCAGCAGTCGGGTCTCGCCTGATGTGCAGTGCTCCTTGGAAAGCCGCCTCTCCGGTGTGACAGAGGGATCAGGGGGTGACCTGAACGGAAGAGCGCCTGTCCTCTGTCTGCACAGTCACTCACTTTTTATTTCTGGCTCCGCCGTGTCAGTTTAAAGAACCGTCTGAGCAGCACTGTTGTGATCTAATGACAGTATCTGGGCGCTAAACTGGATCCTCTTCCAAACATGCATTTGGTCAGTAATTGGCAGTAACACGGCCACAGCAGCTGTGACACTGACAGTGGCAATGTGTTTGTGTGTCTGTATCAGAATCCCTCCGATTTCTGCGAGACATAACATAAGAGCCACAGACAAGACACTAGCTGAAAGAAAAAGACGTGAAAACCGCAAGAAATGATGCAGCCAATGAAATGCATAGGCTACAACCCAGGAATTAAGGAAGCGGCTAATGAGATGGTTATCACTGCAGCATCTCCAGTGTTCAGTGGGTGAACTTTGGCAGTGGGTGTGTGGGTGCAGCACACGGTGATGTGAGGTGTGGGCGGGAAGCCGATTCAAGGCATCAAACAGACTTCTCATCAAAGTCCCCCTCCTTCCAGTCAGAAGTTGAATGCATTTTTAATGTGGCCCCCGGCTGAGATGCTGGGGCCTTTACGTCCACGCAGTGTCAGTTTATGTTTAGATTATCATGCGCTGCATGTTTTTTTTAAAGGACAAATGAAATCATTAAATTCATCTATCAGCGTTTCACGTTAAGGGAGTGTTTGCATTTTACTGTGCTGCTGTTTCAGGGAGCCCATGCAGCGTCATTAAATGACACGTTTACAATAACACGTGCTGATGAAACAGTGTGTCTTATATATACATGCACACAAAATAACTGGTTTCATACTTCTTAAAGTTATACCTCGGTCTTTGACAACTTTTCAGTCAGTTTTCAAGTAGAACTGTCAAACATTTGCTTGTCTCAGCTTCTTAAATGTGAGGATTTGCTGCTTTTTCATTGTCATTCATCAGTAAATGAAGAGTCTTTGGGTTTTTGACTGTTGGTGTTGTTTTGTTATTGTCTTTAACCACAAATAAGATTGTTTTCTTGTTATTTATGTTGTGAATCTGGAAGTTAAAGTTTGGAATTGGATGATTTTTAAAGTAAGGGTGGCTGTGTATGGGCTATTGTGTCCGTGTGTGTGTTCATACTGTTCCAAGCAGGTGTTGCACTGGTATAACAGCAGGACGTTTTCATTGCACAAACATTAATACATCATCAGGGAGTTGAACTATATTAAATTACCAAACAGCACTGGCAGCGTCGTGCACGTCCCCTTCGCCGCCCCTTTTTCAGTTTGTTTTTCTCTCTGGAGGAGAGGGATCTCTTCAATCTTTCCACCCCAATTTCCTTTGTGTGGCCGTTTTTATGTGATAACGTTACAAGGAGGTGTTTCTGCACTCCATCAGTGTGAGCTTTTCCTCTGGATGTGTTTTCAGCAGATACGATCAGAGTCGGGTGGAGGAGAGGAGGAGGGAGGGGGCTCCTGTTCTTTGGTCCCAGAGTTAATGATTGGTGCTGGCAAACACATTCGCAGAGATTTGGCATGAAACTGGCGATACTCGTTGTTTTTACACGCTGAGGTGTGTGACGGTATCCGTGGCTCTGCTCTGCTAATGAGCATGTTCGCTACTTGAGGTGTTTATCATATTTTTCTCCTGAAGGTGCGATGTTTAAAGCACGTCGTGACTGGACCCGCACGCCAGTGAGACCTTTGCGTAGGAGTTTGTTTTTAAATTTCAAACTGTGCCCTTGTTGATTTAGCTAAAGTCAATATTGCTGCTTTGATTTCTTAATAATAACCCAGTGTGTTAGTGTGTCTGATCTCTCTCTCTCTCACTTGCCTCCCTCAGGTTAACGAGTTAAGTAACGTGCCTGTACCAGTAATGCTGATGCCAGATGACTTTAAAGCCTACAGTAAGATCAAAGTGGACAACCACCTATTTAACAAGTAGGTACATCGCAGCTTACGTAGCCGTCTGCTAACTGCTCAATCTGCACTGCACGTGTCCTCAAAAGGGTCAACCCACCACCAGAGTTTAGAACGCCTGCTGTCACTACAAAACAACCTTTTAAAGATGTTATAAAATGAAAACGTATATACGTGTGAATGTGTCGTTTGAATGGTCAAAATTACAGATCGTGCCTTTAACAGCTCTGTTCAGAATGATTGTCTGCATCCGTAATGTGACGATGGAGATATTACTGCAGGGTCAGGTTGCGTTCGCACACAGATCGGTGTGCGTAAAACCGATCATTCTCACGGTAACGTAGTGTAGCGGTGTAGTGTTCTCTATAAGCCCGTAAGGCTGAGAATAGCATGTGATTATCTCCAACAGGCTGTAATACAGGAGTGGACAAAATAATACAAACACCCAATAAACTTTACTTTTTCTCTGAAGTGGACTCACCACAGAGGCGGGTCACGTTAGGTTGGATGACATTTAGTAGTGTTTGTCAACTGTGTGTCAACCACAGTTCCACCTGCCCAATACAGGCTACGTGTTGGCTGTGGCAGGTAGAAATGTCAGGCCACCTGCCACCATGGCAGAAACGTTTGTCTTATATTAATAAATAGAATAAAAAAAATGTAAAACTGAAGTTAAGAATAGTCAGGGATACGGGTCCATATTTCTACTGCAGGTACCACTGAGTCTGGGTTTACAATAGATTTCAGAAGTGGCAGAAAAGTAATGTGACAGGAGAGGAAAACACTCCGCTGCAGACCCGGATTGTGTCTGTGCTCATGATTTAGAAGTTCTCCTTGACACATTTAATAATCTTGTAGCTTCTTCCAGTGATGCACCTGTAGTTCAGGCGCAAGGCGGTCCGGCCTTTCTTTTGTTTCTCATTTGCACGGCCCAGAAGTGCCAACCACCCAACCACCCAACCACCCAACCACCCAACCAACCAACCAACACCAACACCAACACCAACACCAACAGCAACTCAAATCCATTCTTCACGTTTCAGCTCTGATCATATTTGTAGTGAGAAAAAGCTCAGAGAGGCTGCTGGTATTGTTCACTGGTCTGAATCGTACATCTTTGCATTTCTTTACTTGAACAAAATGAAGTCTACTGCCAACAGCAATATGGGATTGTCCCTAATAGAAAGACTCTAAATGAACCATATAAGTTCCATAAAGAATATATTTACTGTCGGGATTTGTACACATCTGGCTTTGGACCTCACGTGTCCTGAAACTTGCTTTGTTAGCAATACTACATTTAAAAAGCCTGATGGTAGGTTTAGCTTTAAAACATTTTCACCAGGCAAACAAGCAGCGTTCACAAGTAGAAGAAATGCATTTAGAAAGCTGTAAATGTCAACTTGCATTGTTGTCTGTGCAGGATCCACACAAAAGCAGAAATCACTGCTACAGTCTTCCTCTGCCTCTGACCGTGTGTCTCTTTCTTGTCAGAGAAAACCTGCCTAGTCGCTTTAAGTTCAAAGAGTACTGTCCCATGGTGTTCAGGAACCTGAGGGAGAGGTTCTGCATCGACGACCAGGACTACCAGGTGAGTCCCTTCCCGTTAGAAGATACAAACAAACTTCTCCTCCGAAGACGGAGTGTAACGGGATGTTTTTTCTGTTCTTTGTGGCAGAACTCTCTGACGAGGAGCGCCCCACTCAACAGCGACTCCCATGGTCGCTTCGGCAACCGCTTCCTGTCCAGCTACGACCACCGCTTTGTAATCAAAACCGTGTCCAGCGAAGACATCGCAGAGATGCACAACATCCTAAAGAAATATCACCAGGTAGAAGCACCCCCCATGAGTATCAGGGCTTTCATACAGTATTTAATCTAAATTTTCACTGTTTACATGGATGCAGTACAGTGGGGACATTTAGGAGCATCAGTCGGTTAAATAACAGCAAACCTGCTTCCTGCAGTCCAGTTTTATTCCGTGTTCATACTGTAAATTAGATTTCTCACTCCCACACTTCCCGGTCCACTCTCCGCTCTCCTCCCCTGACTGTGTCCAGTTTATAGTGGAGTGCCATGGCAACACGCTGCTCCCTCAGTTCCTGGGCATGTACAGGCTAACGGTGGACGGGGTGGAGACGTACATGGTGGTGACCCGGAATGTATTCAGCCATCGCCTCACTGTCCACCGCAAATATGACCTGAAGGTAGGATGTGTCGCTTTACTGTCCTGCAGATACACACACACACACACACACACACACACACACACACACACACACACACACAGAGAGAGACACACAGACCACTAAATACTACAAGGACACGTGCATCATCATCCATTTCTCTCATTACACCTGTCACCACTCGTTGAATGAACAAAGATAATAAAAGTGAACGTTTATTTGAAACATGAACACACAATAATATTAATAAAAGTTAAGTTAAGTTTAAGAACTACTTTTTTGATAAATGATCGTTCCAGGTCTTGTTTTTGCTCATACCAGCTTTCTCTTCTCTTTTTTTTTTCATGAAATAGTCCAATGATTAATAAAAGGGGAACTCTGTCTACAAGAAGAATTGCTGTACAACTTCTCACATGTTTGTTTTATGACCTTCACTAGTGATTGTTTGACCCAGAGGAAGATCTCTGTGCGGTTGGCACGCACTGTTTTGTTTACCAGCTATTGTTAGAGGAAGTTTGACTTGGATCTATTGTTTTTCATTTAATGGTTAAAAAACTTTAATAACTGGGCAGTGGCTTAAGATAAACAGAGTGAATGGGGGCTCACATCAATCCACTGTAAATGTTTTAGGATTTGTTTTCAGACGGAAGAAAAAGAAGAATTTAAATATAGAGAAGTTCACACTTCCTGTTAAATGTGCAGATTACAAATCCAGCTCATCAATAAAGAATTATCAGTTTGTGCTGAATATCACTGCGCACAGTTTCCCCAAGTCTCATCTCCTGCCAAGTATCTTCTGGATAAAACAACCGTATTGACAGTTTTAGAAAAGACGAATTAAAGCGGGCGTTATGCTCACAACGCCTCTGATGTATCTTGAGCTGCTTTCAATTAATTCTATTTTTATTCGTATTTTCTCTCATTTTCAAGGGTTCTACAGTCTCAAGGGAAGCCAGCGACAAGGAGAAGGTACGTTTGATTTCTGTGCGGTGACAGCTGCTGCTGTGGTGGGACAAAAATAAACGCCCTCGGCTCACCCCAGAGGCAAACCTGTCGAATGACTAAATGAAGTAGTTATAAGTAAGCACATGTACTTTAAGTTGTTGGGATGGGACTCCAGTGAGACCAGCACTATTCATTTTGACCCTGTCCCTATGGATTAATATGACCTTTGAATTGAACATATGATCCCCCCCCCTCTACGATTGAATGGAGGCTAGCACCCAACAGGGACACGCCCACTGTCCAGTGTTCAAATCCAATCCCTACGGAACGTTATGTCCCGCCGCTCCATCCTGTTTCACTATGAAATACGTCAGAAGCTAGATACACTCGACAGGCCATTTCATCGTTCACTGAAACCCAGAAGACCAACCTGCTGCTGTCTCATACCAACACATGTTCCCCCTCTTCAGGCTAAAGAACTCCCCACTTTTAAAGACAACGACTTCCTGAATGAAGGCCAGAAACTACAGATAGGAGACGACAACAAGAAGTACTTCTTGGAGAAGCTAAAACGGGACGTAGAGGTAAGAAACGTTTAAGTTAAACAATGGCTGGGATGGTGCGACTCAGAATCAGTTGTCTGTGGGTTTGCCACTACGAACGTGCCCTTTCCCGTTACACATAGCCATTTGATCCGTTGCTATTATAAAAATGTGAATTGGTGCAGCTTCAAGTGATGATTTCTGTATTTAAAATGTTACTTTGAATACGTTATGATTTTAATTTCATATCACCCAGACCTGCCTGTGCAGATGTGACGAGGCATCACACTGAGGTTCTTTTGTTCTGTGTGTCAGTTCCTGGCCACCCTAAAGATCATGGACTACAGTCTCCTGGTGGGCATCCACGACGTGGAGCGGGCAGAGCAGGAGGAGATGGACGTGGAGGGCGTGGGAGAGGAGGAGGAGTACGAGAACGACGGGATGGGCGGAGGCGTGCTCACCGGCTCCTTCGGCACGCCTCCCGACAGCCCGGGAAACCCTCTGAACTGCGGGGGATTCTTCGGCCCCGGGGAGTTTGACCCCTCTGTGGACGTTTACGCAATCAAGAGCCACGACAGTAAGGGTCGTCTTCCACATCCACGTGACCTGCTGAACTTGTAGCTTTAGATTAAACAGTGGCAGCTGATTAGATGACTTCTTGTCTCTAACAAAACACTAAAATGACAATGATAAATTCATCATTTAAAATGGGATAAAATGAAATGAGATGCATAAAATTAAATCAAATACATTTACAGTGCAGTAATAAGATGTACGTTGCCAATGCAAAGGACAGGAAAAACCATGTGATGTGTTGTTGTTGTTGTTGTTGTGCCTAGGTGTTGTGAAGAAGGAGGTTTACTTCATGGCTATCATCGACATCCTCACGCACTATGACGCTAAGAAAAAAGCTGCACATGCTGCCAAAACTGTGAAACATGGGGTGAGTGTCAAGACTACATCGTGATCAGTCTGTAGCTACACATGAAAAGGGCTGATTCAGAAGCCCCAATATGTACTATATATCTATACTGTGTGTGTATACACACACACACACACACACACACACACACACACACACACACAGAATAGATGTATTCTGTCAGTCAGCTAGCTACATCCAGTTAGCTACAACAACCAAAGAGGAAGACATTTGCTCTTAGCCAAGTTGTGTTGTGTCTGCAAAGACAACTCTGATTTAACTTGCTAGCTAGCTGCTTACTCTCCACTTTAATAATTCTGAATAATAATTAAAAAGTGTACAACCTAACCCAGCTAGTTAGTTAGCTCATAAGGTAGCGTGTGTAGCTAGTTATTGTACCTGTTTATTGTGTTTATTTACAGCAGCAGCCTCTTGTTTGTTGATTCAGAATAACTTTAGCATTGGTGATGCTTTAGCTAACAGTTGTTGAGGTTACTGAGAGCGACTGGGAGAGCATGTGATTGGCTGAATGGTGAGGCAATAATTATATTTTGAAATGAACATTTACATAAAATATATAATAATGAGGTTAGTTTTTATAATGAAGAAAGTTTTAATAATTAAATTAACAATTCATTAATAATTACTTATTTCACAATGTCTTTAGGATATTTTACTCTTACTTACTTTATTTATTTTATTATTATTATTTATTTATTATTTGTCTTCTTTGTTTACTTAATATTGAACACTTTGGTCCTCCATAGTAGATACCATAGTATTGTCTTTTTTATGTAAATCCTGAAACAATTACTGTAGAAAATGAATCGTTGCAGAGTTTTATAATTGATGAATCATCATTTATCAAGCAGAAATGCTTAACAACCTCTGACAAACAGGTGAAGATATGCAGAGTTCTTTGTTTTATAACATTGTACCTTAAATATCTTTGGTCTTAGATTGCTGGTTTGGCAAAGATAGGACACTGTGATCGGCATTTTTCACTATCTGATTTTTTATGGGCGAGACGAATAAATGTTTAATTGTAAAAACAATGAATGAAATGATTAATTAACGACAACAATAGTTAATTAATGTAAGCGTCAGGTCCAAAGGCTCCTTTTTAGTGTAGCACTAAATATAATGGGAATTAAAAGTATTGACATTCTCGAATGATGTATGCGTGTTGCTCCATCTATCTCATTTTCTTCCCTTTTTCTTTTTTGTTTGTTTGTTTGTCAGGCGGGGGCCGAGATCTCGACGGTGAACCCGGAGCAGTACTCCAAACGATTCTACGAGTTCATGTCCAACATCTTATCATAGACTCATCTCCCAGTCACTTTCTGTCATAGATCTGTCGAATGCCACGCACTTATTTCTCTTCTCTCTCGCCTCAGTGTAGGTCAACCCCCTCCCCCCGTGCCTCTTCTACCCCCTTAAAAAAAAAAAAGAAACTACCAGTATCCTCCCACAGCCAGGACCAGTCTGGTAGGAAGGCCTGCACCGAGCCTGTTACACTGTCCCCCACCTCCCTGGCTCTCTCATCCACTGCAAGGAAATCCTGGAAAACCCCCTCACTGAATTTGGAACGACCTCCTGATAATCTCCCTGTTGTTATTGTTATTATTATTATTATAATTTTTAAATTCTCTGCCTCCCAGACCTCCTCAGCCACCTTGTTACTGCTCACGCCAGCACGGAAACTGTCTCACTAATGCCTTGAACGAGCGTGTCAGCTTCAGCAGTTAACAGTCCGTTAGTACAGTCTCTTCGGTTTCTGTTCACGTCGCCGTTCTTATGATTTCTGTTACACACAAACACACGCACTCACACAGATGCTGAATGGTCAGATCGCATGACAAACTCTCTGACAGTTGCCATCAGGCTTGTCTCTCAGTAACGACAACAACAACAACAAAAAGCACTGCTGACAAATTGGAACGACCGGTGATAAACACATTACTATATAATGGTGTATTAAGTAAATGAATGCAATATCAAAAATGCATGGCTGACGTGTACATGAGACTCCACCAGTAACATCAAACCACTGAACTTAGCATCTGAGTGTTACGACTAAACCGACAAAAGAGAAAAAAAACAAAAAAAACTTGGTGTTTGAATGTTACGTTGCCATATTGTTTTTGAATATTTTTGGAATTTTAACTGTGAGCTTGGTGGAGGTTGGTATAAGAAAAAGAAATTCACATAAAAAGGGGAATTCTGCAGCAAATACTTGTTTTATTACCATAAGGATCATTTTTATATCTTGTTTACATTAATGTAGCAATTTTGTGTTTGTATACAGTATTGTTTTGTTACCAACAAACATTAGAAAAAAAGGTTACTTGAAAATGATTCATTGCATATTAAAGGGAGTTTTATCTTGTTTTTGTTGTTCTGCTATGCTTCTTTCGTCAGACTGTCCTTCAAAGGCTAATATGCTTTGCTGCTAATGAACATCCTTTTTAAATACTTACATTTTTAATGGGTTTTAAATCTGGAAACGAGCACACGTACCATATTACATTGAATAAATTGTCATGTTGTCTCAAACTTGTACCTACATTCAGACTCTGCTCATCTTTTTCATCCAGTTTAGTATCAAGTGTATCTCACCTTGCTTGGATTTTTTTTTTGGGGGGGGAGGTCTGTTTAAAAAAACAATTAAGACTTTATTATTGCCTTCTCCATCCTCTAACCTGTAGGATATGACACGCCTACTGATGACATCACAGTTAACATGTTTTGGGTTCCACACCAATTTATTTTTGGTCAAAATGTTCCGGTTCAAAATGAGGTGTGCGAATGTTAACAGAACCCATCCCGTGCTGGTGGAAAAGAGGTATGTGAGATGCAGCTGAAAACTCCAGAAAAGGCTAGTAAGTGGACACTGAGTTGGGCTTTTTTTTCCTAATAAAACATCTATTTAAGCAATAAGGCTTGGTAGCCTATTTTTGTCAGACCCCTCCTGGATAGTAAATTGAATCTGTCAAAAATCTGTCGCAGCACAATGAACAAAAAAAACTGGTTTACAGCTGCAGATTTTTAACAATGGTGGCTGAAATAAAATGCTGAGTACTCGACCAATCAGAAATGTTCAGCACCGCAAGTCCGACCCCCCAAGTTCCTATACTCTGCAGTGTCATTGGTCTGGTGCTACTTGCAGTGTGACGAGCTGGAATAAACAAAACCCTGTACAGTCCAGGTTGTAATCTAAAGAAAGTATTTGTGGCCAACCGACCTAATTCATTTTAATACCAGTTGCCAAATATGGCATCCTGTAAATTACATTCACATAATATGCAACAAGGACGTCTGATAAGTAGTGGCTATGTAGTGCAAGTTCGTCCAACAATCAGTCAAGCTCATGTTTAAACCTGCGTTCATTTATTGAACAATATCAATAAGAAGGAAAAAAAAAAAAAAAGACAGTACAAGCATTGTTTATTATTTGTATACAAAACATGTGTTGGGGAGAAACAGCCGCTCTAGTCCATCCTGGCCTTCAGGGTTCTTGTGGTGATCTTGTCTTTCTCACTGCCAGAGAAAAGAGGAGGCTGTCAGTCACTGCAAAGCTGCCACCCCACCCAACCCGTCATCACTGTACTTACATGACATGCACGACGACTCCCATGCCAGAAACTGCATCTCTATCGACTGCATTCAGCATCGCCTGGGAGATGGTCTCAAACAGGTCCTCTGCTTCCTGCACCATCAAACACATTCCTCAAATAAACATGGATTTTTAACTAAAGAAAGACTGAAACCTAGATAGACCTCACATACTGTAAAAGAGGAGGTGTCTTGAACTAGCCTCTATGGCACATGTGGCAGTTACATGCACAGAAATGGTTCCTTGTCATCATGTAACATCCCGGGAATGTTCATTTGCACATAAACAAAGTAACTGTGCTTGCTCATGGTGGGAATTGTTGGGACTTTAAATCATTTTAAGAGTACAGTCTGGACCTGGCTGTATGAAAAGTGCCCTGAGATAACGTCTATTATGATCTAGTACTATACAAGATAAATTTAATTGAGTTAACTGTCGTTTAGCATCCAACAGCCAACCTAAGAGTGACTTCAAAACTTCACACGGTACTTACCATGTCTGGCTCCCACAAGGACTCGCACATGCCGTACATCTGCTCCGAGCAGGTGCCACTCACAACAAAATCTTCCGTCACCATGGGGCAGCCAATCAAATCCAAGGAGCAAATGAATGGCTCTAAGGTTTTGGGATCCAGTCCAGCGATCACAGGCTCAATGTAGTATGGCCCAAACCTAATGAGTGGATCACATATTAACCAGAACGTCTTTGACCTTCTATGGAAGTATTTATGCCTACAGTACGTGGGACAACGAAGTTCAGCGCACTCACCTCCTTTCATACAACAGGTTGGACACCATGCTCATGAAGGTCTTGGGCTTGATCTGGCGACCCTCCTTCAGCTCGTACAGGTTCAGTCTGAATTTAAGCCTCTGGGATCTACACAAGAGGCAAAGACATCCAGTTACCACCGGCAGTGTTATTCATCGGTCCTGAGAGAGTTTACATGTGATGATACTTTTCTAAAAACCATTCACTTCGAATGCAAATCGATCTTTCCTAGCTGTGACTGACAGCATTACTAAAGCTGTGTTTCCACTCAAACTTATCAATGAACTTAAAAAACGTTCCTTCAGCCCGTTGTAGGTCTACGTTTCCAACACAAAGATTAGGCAAATTAGTCCGCTGACGTATGAGTGGCTGAAATAAAATGCTGCGAGTACTCAACCAATCCCACACCCAAAGATCCTGAACTTTTGGAAAATACTACGATCCGAAAGTCATTTGTAGAGCTTCAAAGACAATCTGTCGTCATGCCCGGGGGGTGAAAGAACTGCTTTGCCACGGTGAGAGAGGTAATGACATCGGAGGTTAAAACACACTCACACTGTCTGAACATCAGTGGCCAGTCCAGCCAGCCCGATGTACAGCCTCTCTCCCATGGGGAAGACCTTCTGGAAATCTGTGGTGACCATCTGAGCCTGGATGCCAAATCTCCGGTCTGCTGCTATCGCCACACAGTTCTTCCCCCGCATGGCCATGACGGCCCCTCCATTATAGGACATAATAGACTGGACATATTAGAAAGGGAAGAGAGGGGTAAGTCAGTCAGGGCGACGGAAGATTTATCAGCTACAATTCTAATGAATCAATGAATTGTTAAAGCAATTGCTTAATAGAGAAGCATTTTTCACACACGCTGACATTTTATTGTCTTGGCTAACTGAGATTACAGTCCATGTGTGTTTAACATATAAATAATATACAGTATATTTTGTCCTCAAAATACAATATCATGACTTAAAATATATCATATAGATTTAAATGAAAGCACGTGTGTATTTAATTCATCTGGGTTATTTTTGACCCACAGGTGTAAACATGGTGCAGTCATTATAAAGTAAAACAAAGTGTAGTTACACGACATAAACAGTGAACACGTGTCGGAAATATCGCGCAATATATCTATAAATGCAGTGATATTTAACGTTGGTAACTTGTTAAAATTGTATCTTTTTGTTAGTTTGCTGCTGACAGTACTTTACATTATAACCTCACTAACTGACGTTGAAGCTTGAGCTAACCAAGCTGACAATGCCTGATTAAACGTTAGCTGGTGTTAACACAAGATGAGCTTCAACTGTTTAAGTTGTCCTCAGTTATAGAAGCACAATGCCATGAAAGTGAATTCAGGAAAGGATAGTAACCCATTATCTAAATTATAACGTTAGCTCATGTGCAGCTACGTAGCTAGGAATTATTTAGCTTTTCAGCTACCACTACTATTATAATGTATTCTTCTGTAGCGTTAGCTGAAACATTACTTAAAATATAAAGTTATCTAAGGACATTATAACAACATGTAAAACCTAGCCTATGGTTAAATCAGTTTAGAGGAAATATAAGCTAACTTTAATGAGAATGTTAGAGATGTCTATGAGCTACGCTACCAACATTAGCTTAGCCAAGCTCCTGTAACTCTAATCTTTATTAACTCATTTTAACCATTTTACACAACAAACCATACACATATTATCTAATGTGTGATATTCTTACCATTGTGGCGGTGTTGTGGTATATTCCTAACTGCTAGAACTTGCAAACGCCTTCTTCTCAGCTATTATGAATAGCTGCTAGCTTCCCAGAGTGACTACACGATTTAGAAACACACAGAGATCAGAGTATCTTGATTCTCCTACGTCATCTCGTGCGCAAAGGTAATTGGCTGGATAGACGGCTCTGGGTGAAGATCGCTGCTGTCATTGGAGGAGTGGCGAACGTGTGCGTGCATAGTTTGTTTGAGGCGTGTTAAAGCGAAATTAAAACCGGGAGGTTTCTTCTGAATGGAGGTGCTTCTAAAACTGGATAGTCACAGTCGAGTTGTATGTCAAACCCTCACTGGGTTAGGTAACTAATGATTGTTTAATCGGTTCAAGTCTCAATTGTTTTTCTACTAATTAATAATGACAATTAATGACAATGAGAAAAGTTAAAATAAGTCCTAGACTGCCCTCAAATTGTTTGACAAAGGGCTACAAAACCTATTCAATCAGCATTAGTACAAATAGCCACCCATCCATATTTGCACCATTATTATCACCAAACTTGTTAAACAATGAATAATCACAATTCTGAACAATAGAGGTTGTGTCAATTGAAAAATAAATCTGCTAAATTCTTTAACGCCACAAAGTTGAATGAGGTTTGAGTAATATCCTGATAAAACGGCTTGAAAGGTGAGCTCTGTCATTTCAGTTTTGGCACAGACAACAAAACAAGGACCATTTTTTTTCTGTGACCTGGAACTGTCCCCAATGATAATGGATGGAGAATATTTCAGATGTATGCTTTAAGGTGCGTTTTATCTACAAGTATCCCCAGAGACGACATAGGTTTGTTTTAAAAAGAAAAAGCAACAACAACGATGGAGCTCTGCAGATATATTTTTATTCCAGTTCCTACTCACGGGTGTACACTACGTATATTACAAAAATATTGGCGATAAAAGCAGGTCCTATCATACTGTAACAACAAAAACAATATAATGTACAAAGTTCAGATCACAGGAACGTTAAAGGGGTATTGGAAAGTCGTTAGAACAGATCATGTTGAGCCTTTTGCATTTGAAATATAAATGATGTTTCCGTTGTGGAAATTGCTTTTCAAAATAAAAGCCATGGGTAGACATGGAGCCATGTGGTTACCCGTTTGAACTCATGACATACTCCCACCACATCATCCATCTTCAATGCATTAAAACATACATACCTGCCTCAATACATTAAAGAGGCAGATGGAGGAGTGGGTGGCTCAGTTCAGTTCAGTTTATCTGTGTGATGCATGTGCTGTGTCTTCATCTCTTCATGAAGTTGTCCAGGGAGGCTGGCGTCCTCTGAATGGAGTGGATATTCCTCTTCACTCGGTCTTCTAAGGAAGAGCTGGTAGCGCTCTCCAGCTTCATGTTACTGCAAGAGGGAAAGGGAAAGGAGTGTTACTAACAACTGAGCATGCAAGAAAAAGGTAAAAAATGAAGAGACATCAGGAGGACATTATTAATGTGTCCATAAATGCCACACCCTCCGGTAAGCTCTACTCACTGAATGAAGCCAGCATGGCGGTCATGCTTAACATTTTGCTCCCGCTGCTTCTCCTGCTCGTCCTGCCTCTTGTACCTCTTCACGTTGTTCTCCCTGTCCTCCTCCCTCTGCTTGGCCTGGTCCATCATCTCCCGCCTCCTGCGCTCCAGTTCTTCTGAGGAGAGCTTTCTACATCAAGACAGGAAATTAAAAAACGTGGGAAAGTGACTCCCGTTCAGTGTGGGTGGTGATTTATTCAATGCTCTAAAAAACAGATCACTATTAAAAAAAATAAAAATAAATGTTCTTTTGCCATGCAATTCCGGAGTAATTGAATTTTTGTTGTATGCATGACATGTTTTTTTATCAAACTATAGTGCAGCAACACAACTGTTTGATAGAAAATATTCTATTACTTGCACAAAAAAAGCTAACCATGGCAGCAGCATGACTGAGGGGGTTTCAGACTGAACACTCCACCATTATAATCTAATGAGGAACGGGCGGCTTCAGTCATTATCAGCACTAAACTGAAAGGTGAATGGTGTACTTCTATAAGCCAGTCTGTCACAATGAGAATAATGTCAGGAGCTCTTACTTGGACACGGCGTGCCTCTGCTTGTGGTTGCGCTCTCCCTGTGCGCCGGAAGCTCTGGGCTCGACCTTCCTGTCACCTCGGTGTGAGGAAGAAGAGCGGGACTGACTCTCCCTGTTGTTCCTGGGAGGCGAGCGGGAGCCGCTCCTCTCGTGGCGCCCCGAGTGGTTGGAGGGAGCCGAGGACTGGTGATGTCTGCCAGCGGGGAGCTGGGGGGGGGGGGGGAGACCTAACAGTTAGGACTTATAAGGGTGCTGGTCCAGTGAGAGATTAATCACTTAAACTGTAGAAGAGATCAGAAAATAATGAAATCTTAATGAAAGACTGCTTTGCTGCTCACTGACCAGCAGGCCGTAGCCTGGAAGATGGTGAGAATGAGACCTGCTGTCTGCCAAAGGTTCATATCGTGAATGTGACCTAAAAACAGATCAAATGCCACAATTAAAAACATGACATCCTGTGTGCAGTCGTGCCGTGAAACCCGTCTTTCTGCATTATACGCTGCCTTCAGAGGGGACTGGCGAGCAGGGGATGACGTGTACACGACATGCTTGGTGTTCAAGTGGCAAGTCAGGAGTACACCGCTGCTAGGCAACGGCAACATGGATGCTCAAAACTCAAAAACAACTAAAATTACAATATTTTAACTTAATATCCACTGAAAAATGAATTTCCATGGCCTCCACCATTTCTGAAAAAAGGTTCATATGGACTCTCATTACTTCATGTGCTTTGCTGGTTGAGCACACATAAATCACGTACATTTAATATGTTCCAATTATTTCTTAAACTCCCAACATACCTGGGTTTTTTCTCGTCTTCACCGTCTGAGCTTGAACTTGAACTCCTTCTCTTGTGCTTCTTCTCCCTTCTCCTCTCTTTGTCTCCTTTCTTCTCTTTCTTCTCCTTCTTCCTCTTCTTTTTCTTGTCGAGATTCTGGCGCAACTGCAAGAGAGCCAACCGACGTTTAACCCACAAATGGAAATACACGTCAACCTCCTGATAAAGTTAGCAGAATCGTGATCATGTAAATGTCAGACGTGGGCGAGTTGGTTATCTCCATCTTTAAGAGATCGTCAAAATAATTCCATTACAAACACATGCATAAAAACTGTTCTTACCATTTCTTTAATTTTCTTCATCTTCACTGGATTAGTCAGGACTTCCCTCTTCTTTTCTTCCTCACGTTTCCTTTAGAAAACAAACAAAACATAAATTAACACGATTTGCAACTTTTAGCATATTTTCAGAAGAGCTTTTGAAAAAGAGAGGACTTTCTATAACCTGATTTCGAACAGCGGGTCCTCCCTGATCTTGGCGGCCAGGTCGAGGTTGGAGGCGGGAGTGGCGGGGTTGAAGATAGACCCAGGCAGGAGGCCGGTCTCGGCCGAGGGACCGCTTTCGGCTTCCTCGTACTGATCGGTGATCTGCTTATCAATGGGACGTCCCAGCAGATACTCGTCTCTGGAGACCTGACCGGCAGGGCCCTGGTACATCCAGTCCAGGCGATCATCCTTCTTTCTGTCATCACACAGAGAGACAACATGACTTAGACATTGTCTTAACTCACAAAACAACTTATGAAACAACAGCATCAGAGGACTGACTTGATGGCTCCCCGTTCCTCTGCGAATCTTGTCATTTCTTCTCGGGTTCGTTCCTCCTTCAGCTCTTTCTGGAGCTCCTCGATCTTCTTGCATTCAGCCTCATGTTTCTGCTCAGCTTTCCAAACACGCTCAATGTTTTTCATAGTCTGGGGATGCCAGCTCTTTTTCAAGTTCTGGCAGAAGACAAGGTTGAAGAGACATTTAACAGCTGTGTGAAACTACCACACGCTGGCTTCAGTGTAGAAATATAACTTGAATGGGTTTAACAGTATTTCCCTGTCAACCAAGATTATTATTAAAAATCTGACGGCAAGCATTCAACTACATACGATTAATAATGATCTACTAGGAATCCATAACATCTTCAGGATTGTTCGGAATGGAAAGGATCTATTTAGAACTTTTACAGTTGACCCACATCTAATGCTGTTAGTTTAAGTTAAGCTAACGCAAGTTGGGTCCGCTATTAAAATATACAATTAATATAACACCAAAGATAAAACGAGTATTGCCAAACTGGTAACAATGCCCAGTCTGTATCAACTTGTGTTGTAACCGCTGTAGAGACAAACGAACATCTTTAAAGGCCCATAATCTGAATGGAGTGTGGTATTAACAGCTAAACACGATGAGATAGCTCAAACTTACCAGATCGCCGCCCCCCATCTTGAAAAATTCGTCGATTCAGTCCAACAAAAAAATGTTAATAGACAAATCTGTCCTTAAAACTATATAAAGTGGAACAACAAGCGATCAACGCTAGCCAGAAAATGGAGCCGCCGTTTCTTGTTGTGTGATGTGTTTGATGTATTTCCTGTTGTGTGAAATTCCCTTTCCGGTTGCAGCTCGTGGTGCCTTCAGGCTCCCGTCGTAAGGTCCGGACATTACAATACTGTCGTGAATACCGTAAACAATCAACGGAATGACTCAACACGACTTTCAAGTGGATTTGGTCTCAGCTAATAACGTTGTTTCAATGTACGTGTTATGGTGGTTGTTAATTAGTTGCACAAACTGTATCATGTAATCAAACCCATCGTTTTTACCATCAGTTTGTTGAGACAGATGCTTTGTTCACATGTTTTTATCTTGGAATTCAGACAACAGCTAAATCCAGCATCCTAACTCTAAACGCAACATAGTATATATACTATTGAATATACTATATATTATATATTATATTCTATATTTTATATTATAATATATATCAGTTTGCCGATTGAATCGGGTTTGTGTCAATAGAATCAAACAAAACTTCTTTGAGAGAATAAAATCACTGAAAAACTAAAATGTAAACTAATGTCTTCTGTAAAACGTACAAATAGCAAACAAATGATTTGTGTAATGGTGTAAACTATTGGTCTTTTACTTTATTAAGGATATGTCCTTTTGTTTAGTTCCCAAATTGCTTCTTTCTCACTGATCAGACTCCTCGCTGTCTCTTTGCGGTGACGCTGCGTGGCCTGACCTTTTGTTTGTCTGTGCGTGTTTTTTTTAGGGGTGCGTCCCAACTGGCTAATGAGTTTCATAGTGACAGCTCACCGCCTCAGACGTTGTCTCTCTATATCTATATCTAATAATTATCTCTAATTCTAATGAACCCTCATATTTATCTTGCGACCCCTGGGCAGTCCCCATGTCCCAGGTTTAACCACTGCATTAAAAAAACCCAACTGAGCCTAATCATAACTGCACTTAAAGTAATTGAATTACTTTACAATCACATTTAATTGTTTAGAAAAGTCAATTTCGTACTGAAATCTTCCACTGTGTAATATCTGATATATGATACCAACAGGAACAGGCTCCAAAAACATCTAACGTCTTTTACTACTACTAATAATAACAACAACTATTTTGTCTGCTGTTATATTTAAGTGAAAATTAAACAGCACAGAATAATTAATAATTAGGGCTTCTGTGTTTGGGAAATAAAGGTTCAACATTGACACAGAATATAGTTTTTTTATTTAATAAAGGACAATAACAGATTAAATACAAGTCATTACACCACAGTACTTAACTTACTAAATGTTTTAGAACTTGCTTTATTACAGTCAACTAAAACATTTACTACAGCAACCAATTAAAAACATGTTCATCTTGTTCTACTGACCAACATAAAAGAAGACTATCTATAACATCAACAACAATAATAATAATAGTCAATACACAATCATTGACTCATTTTTAAGCACTGTCTTCCTTTTCTTATGTTCTATACATAAATACAGCAATCTTCAGCCTCCATTAATGCAAGCTCCCTAATATATAGAAACATCAGCCTAATGTCTGCGACGGTTTGCATACATCCTAATAGTGTTTCAAACTGTAAAGCTGCTCACTCACTGCTACAGAACTATCGATCACATAATATTGATTATGAAAGTTATCTATTCAAAACAAACAGCGTCTGACGCTTCGTATTGTTCAACTGCACTCGATTTCATCTATTTTTGCTAATTCAAAGTCAAATGGTTGCAGTTTAAAAAACAAAAAAAACAAACAGAGTTTTGTCACATGGTTTGTCGAAACACTGCAGACACGCTGACAGCTGTTAATAAAACGTGTTGAGAGATAAGCCCTTCATACATTCTTTGTTGATGATTTGGGATAGCTTGATCCGACATGCACATGGGTTATCGAGCTGAACAAATACCTGGATGGTACTGTCAGGAGTCAGGACAACCTTCTGCTTCCACCTGAACCTTTCGAGGCACCACTTTGAGTTCTTTAAAGATTTTCTCTTGCTCATTTATGAGACCAACTGTAAACCCAATACATTTATTGGCCACTTGGGGGCAGCCAATACGACGCTAACACATTAGCACGCATAAGTTCGCAAACAGTTGCCTAATTACATTTGGAGATGTGTTCCTGGACAGCTAATTAAAATAGTTTTCACTCTCCTTTTACCGTGGTTTGGTCTTCACCAAATTCTTAGGCAAAATACCTGGCTCTTTAGCTGCTAAATGCTCCACTATGTGAAGATAGTAGCTCATTTAGCAAAACAATGAGCTCAAATACACTTAAAATACTCAGTAGAGGGCTGTTAAAGGGTAATTCTGGTATTTTTAAACCTGGGCCCTTTTTTTAAATAAAATACATTTGGGGGTCTTTTGACTGCAATGTAATCCTTTGGTCCACTAAAAGTGCTTGTTTCTGCCACTGACAGGCTCAGACAGTTCTTCTACATGTCTGCCAACATTATGGAAAGAATCCCTACAGAGATGGACCTGTATGATACAGTCAGGTCATTTTTGTTTGACCAGAAACAGAAAGTCTAGCTGAAATCTTATAAGAGGTTTGAGTTGTTGCAGGAAGACTGGTTATACAAAAAGAATCATACGCTTCAACAAAAAGTCTGTCTCTGTAGGGATCCTCTCAATAATGTTGTCAAAAATGTGCAGGGCCCAGGTTTAAATTATACCGGAATTATACCGGAATTCACCGGAATTCACCGGGACTGGAGGGCGGCTCTGACCACTTCTCAGTTTTCAGCTTCACTTAGTTGCGATTTGTGAGTTTTCACATCATTGCGTACTTTCTTGTGTTCCCTCTGGTAACTTGAACCAGTGTCTATATTCTCCTCCTGTGTGATCATTCTTACAAAGCGGTGTGCCATCAAAACTACGTCAGCAACAGAAACACCATTTCTGGTAAATACTGGCCTTTGTAGTGCATGGAATCCACACTTTTTATATTATATTATGTATTATTATATTATATTATATTGTATTATTGTGTCAGCATTACATTGGCATCACAGCGTGCTTCCTCAAGCACTGCATTATTGTTTGCTGTACTTCCATTTTGTTTGCGTACCATTTTTAATTACATACCAACACACACACACACCCAATTCTGCCAATAGTTTTGGCTACTGACCTTTTTAAATAGAAAAAATGCTGTATTATATTCCAGTGTCTTATCACTTAGCACAGTAGGCTACACACACGGTGACAGTCTGAAACAAAAGCAAAATATCACCCCCTCCTTTCTCCGTTCAAAAGCATGCTGCCTTTGAAACTGGTAAATTAAACTGTGTTGGAGACAAACATTCCTCCAACTCTTCCAGTAACACGTTTGCTTGATTCCATTGTAAACAAGTTAATAAGCCACCTTCAGTGGATCTCGTCCCAATCTACCGGTAGTAGTAACTCTAGCAGCAAGGAAAGTCCAGCAACAAGCTGCAGCTTCAGCTTGGTTTTTACTCCTTAGCCACATTTTTCTTTAAGTAAACAGAAGAAAGAGTATCCACAGAATCAGTATAGTTCCTGTTTTCTCTCTGTGTGCTATAACATTTAGATTATCACTGAGTTAGCCCAGTTGATAAATTCACAAGACCGCAGACGAACGCTTTCTGTTCCATCCAACTTTCATCAGTAAAAGTTTGTCCAAACATTTTTTTCTTCTACTCTCCATTCTATTGTAAAACTATATCACCCCTATGACAGAGAAGGGAACCTCGAGCTGCAAAATTCTTCGGAGAGTGATTCAATTAGCCGGACTGCCCTGTCACACTGGAGACTGAGGGGTCTGTCTCGCATTTCAGCTTCAGCGGCGGCTCCGTGGCGTCAGACGCAGACACATTTGAGGATGACTGAGGGGGCGTAGGCGCGTCAAAGCCCTTATCCATCCTCCCGTCTCCATTCACCCTCTCCTCCCCATGTCCTGGCGGGGACTCGTGTGTGCGCATGTGCTTGACCAGGTGGTCATTGCGCATAAACACTCTGGGGCATAAAGCGCAGCTGAACTTCTTAGCGCCGGTGTGCGTCTGCAGGTGGCGCTGCAGTTCATCAGAGCGCGTGAATCTTTTGCCGCAGAAGAGCCAGTTGCAAACAAACGGCCGGTCCCCGCTGTGCCATCGCAGGTGAGCCTTCAGGTGGGAGGTCTTGGCGTAGGCTTTGCCACAGCCAGGGATGTGGCAGTTGTGCATGTGCTTCCTCCTGCTGTCGTCGGTGCTCTGGCCCAGCTGTTCAGCATGGACGCAGTTGGGGCAGCGACACACAGCCTGTCCGGCGCCTCTGGAAGAGGAGCGGCGCTGGGGCTTGGGGCGGGCTGAGACAACGTTCTCCTGTGGTTCCTCCATGGAGAACGGTTCTTGCTGCAGCATTTCAGGGGCCAGTGGCTCCATCTTGAAGCCATCCTGGGAGAAGAGGTGAGATGAGTGCGAGGCCGGAGCGTGCTGAGCCGGAGACAGGGTGCACAGCTGTGGGTCGGAGCCATAGGGCCCTAAAGAGGGCTGCAAGCCCATGGAGCTCCCTGGACTTACCGAAGGCAAGCCGACTCCCTGCCCCGTCTGCAGGTCTATCCAGCTCCCCGTTTGGACGTCCCTGTGGAGGTCCCACCAGGAGGGGATGTTCATGTCTTCTGAGCTGCCACTAGGTGGTGCTGTCCGTAACCAAGGCTCGTAAGGGTGGGCCATGTGAGCAGCTGGTGCAGGTGGAAGACTGTTGATGAGGTCAGCCGCTCAAACTGGAGTTCACTATCTTTCTGTTAGCGCGGAGAGGATTACCACATGGTGGGATGGTGATGCATTGAGAAAACCTACAGAAAGAAACAACAGACAAAGGTTAAGGTCATCTCTTTAAACCTGGTATCAAGTCAGCCTTTCTCACTCAGTTCACATGCCTTTGAAGTCTCAAAGTAATTTTTTTCCAGGCTTTGAACTGACTCAGCTTCTGCTGATCTAATGTTTCTGAACTTCAGAAGTGCAGACACTCAGGCCTAAATCCTTCTGTCTACAACATTAAAATAACCAACCCAGAGCACACCTCCTTCAGCGCCATTGATACGGCAGTTCTCACGCTGCGTGGCCGTGGAGACAGAAGAGAGGGGGGAGACAGACGTGTCCAGGCAGAAGCCTGCCACATGCATCCGCTGCCAGGTACTTCCCATGGAGGACAGTCAAAGACAAGCGCAAAGAAAACAACATCATCGGCCTTGTGCAGAGGCAGCGGCAGGGGGAGGGACGAGAGGGAAGGGGAGTGTTGACAGGAGAGCAGTTTGGTAAAGGAAGAAGTTCCAGGGAGGTATGGCTGCAGGCCAAAGTCTATTTGTACGTCTCTGAGGTTTGTGGAGATGAAACCTGGCAGACAGGAGAACCTGTTTTTTTATAAATCACACATGATTTACAACAACAGCCCTCCAGGCAAGTTACAAAAGGAGGCGCGTAAAACTCCCCGCCTCTTACACACTGGCGGCAGAAAGCATCAACAGTTGGAGACTGACGGCATTCAGGAGCCTGAGAATGGAAGTCTAACAATAACATGAGAACAATCACTTTATGTATATAATTATGGGCACACGCTCTAAAAAAGCATCCTGTCCCTGACACACTATGTATGTACACTCGTCCACACCTCAACAGTCTCAGTCAGCAGGAGGAGGAGCTCTGATATCCAAAGGTGACGCAAAGCTTGTTAAAGTTCTGTAAATTTATGACAAGAAGCTACCAGCCTACAGGACGTGCTTGGCTCCAAACATCTCCTAGCCCCAAACAATCTTGTTGACTTCCACCACACCCCCATCCTGGAACATCTGCAATTATCTTTACAGCAGGAAACAGTAGAGGTTGGTATCTTAGCCTTAAGACCACATGTTGTGATACCATACCTGACATAGCAAACTGCACAAAGTCGCCCAGAATTAAGAGGTCAAGACATACATCCTGTCTGATATGTAGATCTATTAGAGGCAGGTGGCGTGTGAAGGCGGTTAAGCCCACAGGTGGTGCCACTTTGGCTGACAGTGAAGGATCTCCTGAGTAGATCTCAATTTGTTGAGTCAATACGGCCGAACCAAGAGGATTACACATCCTTCTCAAAGATTCAGCCATAGATGCTTTCTAGTTGCAATGAAATCGTAAAGCAATTAGTTTGGAATTCTCTAATGAAAGGTCTGGTGTTAAAGGTCAAGCTGATTTATTTCATGTCGGCCTGGAGCCGGAGCTACTCTGTAATTTTTTGGGAATGCGACTCAGACACACGGCTGAATGGTCCCCCCAACTCCGCTCTTACTGACATAACCCGTAAATGTGAAGACAGCAGCATCCTCCTCCATTCGCTAAAGTGCTGGGAGCACCATGAGCTCCTAAGGGAAACAGCTGGCGTAGAGGGGCCCCCAGGGGGGGACGGCAACCTGAGAGGAGGATGATGGTACAGAGCAATGACAGAGCTCTGGTCATAAAACCTGCCCGACCAAGACCCAGCACAGCCCCCGGTTTACAAGTCTGCCATCGGGAAGAGGCTCCGAGAGGGATTTGTGATTCTTAACATGAAAACACCACAATATGAGTGCAGTCCTCCTGAGTTTTGACAAATGTTTCTGATTCGAGAACCTAATGATTAGGCTCTTCCAACGTAAGATGCCCCTTTATCAGACTGCTGATCTGCTAGTTTACACTGTTGCATTCATACATTTTGGAGTCCATACTGCTAAAAAATAAAAGCCAATCTTCACTTTGAGCTTCATAAGTACATATAAAGCTAAAGGTGAAGATGGGCTTTTATTTTGGAAATTAATCTTGCTTTTCTTTCAAAGCCAAGAAAAAACTTGTGGAAGCTGCTTTTCTGTCTGTGGTGGTGGCATGCAGCCTCCATTTAGCCTTGATTCTGCATTTCATTACAAATGTAAAGTCCCTTCGGCCAGTTGCAGACAGCAGCACTGGTATATTTTTTATCTAGAAAACGATACTGATTAAACCTCCAGCGTACCTCTGTACCCTTCTCTTTCTCAGCTACGCTCCTCCAAGTTTTTACTGATTTGGGGAAACTATGCAACTAGCAACTATGCATCTTGGGCATTGGACGATCTGCAAAAGTCTCAAATTGCATCCATATCGATTGGTGAATTTAAGGGCATCATTAAAGGACGTGGTGAAGGACGTGGATGTTTTTTCTTGGCCATTCTGTCTAAGTAGCTGTCTTCTGTTTAATTGTGTTCTTTTGTACGTCATGTTGTATGTCAATTGCATTTTGATCTGTCAGCGGGACTTCCTAGTAAAATAAAGGTTTTAGTTTAAAAAATAAATCCCATGATAATTTACAGGCCCAGTTTAACCCTAATTCTATCCACCACAAGTCTCCCATCCCATCTCACTCCAGTCTGTGGACACTCCAAACAAACCAAATGGCATCTACAATTAGTTAGTTTTAACCTGCTCGGAAGACAAGATGGATGAAGTGGAACACATCAATTCTGCAGGGGTCAGGTCAGACGTCTGAGGAGCACACCACAACGAGCTTTTCACACTTTTCTAATACGATCAAACAATTGTGACGTTTCCTTAGCGCCCATGTGTGTCCCCAGAAACAAGCTGAAACAACACAAAGACCTGATGTCATGACCAACGTCTGAAAGATCTGGTGAGTGCAGCAGTAAGGAGGAATGAAACAGATTTTCTGTTGTAATTTATAACAAACTAAAATGTAATTTGCTCATCTGACTGAAGGATTAAGTTACACACAGAGCTCGAGATGGAAGGCTAATCGCTGCTAATTGGTTCCCGTGCTCTTTAACTGTGTGATTCATTTCAGACGTAGGTTAGATATGGATGACAGCTTTGCATCCTTACTGATTTAAGAGAGCCTGTGTGACAGTGATTTATATACATCTGCGTAAAATACATTTCTTTCTGCATATTTTACCACAATATACACAGCAGTTACCGGGACAGCAGCTTTGAACAACATTTTTGTATCCTTCCATCTCTACTGAATAAACACTGCAACCAGAAAACTGTTCCACGTTTACAACGTCTTCAGAGCCGCAGTTATCAGCCGCTGCACATTAAGTGCTTCAGGTCAAGTTTGAAACTCCTGATATTTTAACAACAGTCTCCAAAACAGACAGCAGTTACGTCCCTCCCAAAGCTGACAGCCAGACACCGTCCTTCCACAGGAATTTATCTTTGAATACAATTTCACGTGTTTGTTTCTGTTGTTTGAGTATTTCTTTTTATCGGACAGGCACAGAGATTAAATGGGAACAATACCGACTGGACTTGATTTAAAATCAGACACCTTCTTCTCTCCTGGTTTGCATAGAAATTAAAATATGACTTACTATCAAAATGTTCGTGGTACAATATATACAACGGAGGAATGTCACTCAAGTGCTACATGAGTACAATTTTGAGGTACTTGTACTTTACTTAAATATTTCCATTTTAATGTTACTTTATATAGTATACATAATATAGTACCTTTTACTTTTATTTAAAAATTATTTTTCAGATTTACATTTTACCTACAAAACATATGATCAGTTCATATAAAATGATGCATTGTTGTAGAATCAACTACCCAGCAGTATATGACCTTGACTATTCTGCATACTGAAACTTTTAAAGTACATTTTGCTGCTAATACGTCTATGCTTTTACTTAAGTAAAGGATTTAAACATGTCTTATGTCCACCACTGAATATATATCTTATTCAGAGTTGCATGTGAAATACTGATACATTTCCACATTTAAGCCACGGCATTTTTGAATAAATGTTTTCTATACAAACATAATTAATAAAAACGCGCATATATTCATGCATATTATCAAATCCCATCATCACCTTTTAAAAACCGTTTGCCTTAAATAATTAATCTCTCATCTTAATTCAAAAATATTCTTCTTCAATATTCTTACATTTACTGTCGAGTACATGTATGTCTTATTATACATTCTAGGAAATCTGTCATTATTCTCTAGTTTTAATCAGTTTCACAGGGTCCCTGGGAAATGTTCTTATAGGGAGCATGACAAAATTATAGCAGTCTACTTTAAACTACTTTAAAAAAAAGATTCCTAATTTTATTAGGAAACAGACCAGAATTTAATAAAACCCAAATCAATTCAAATCAAAACAGCATTAACATGCTGATTTTATTCCTTCTACATGAGAATGATTCAGGTGTGATTCCACATAATTCTTTAAGTGATTGCTTGTGAAAGATTATTTAAACTAAGATTTTAAGATTGAAAATCCATAATTATTTTTATCTGAGTAAATGATGCACTAGGCTACATCCCATTAAAACTGACCTACAGGCCAGTTAAACACAACCCACACTTTGATGTTATTAAACCTGAAAACCTCTATATATATTCATGGCGCCAATACACTTTATTAATCATAAACTAAGAACTAAGAAAACTAATAATTAAAACGTAAAAAGGGTTAATCGCAGCTCTCATGGTCTCTTTTGTGGAAGATTTATATATTTTTAACTGAAACTTAATCTTTGTGTGTTTATGCTTTTGTGTGCTTTGAGTATGAAATTCCTTTGTTTTGTCATACATGGACTTCTAGCTCCCTGTAGAGGACTTGAAGCCGATAGGACGTGCCTGCAGTTTAATCAATGATTAATATAGCCATTTCTGATAACGTTGATGAAGATCAGTTCATTTACAATCCAGATTATATAAACAGAGTGAAGCTCACAGTTGGTCAAAGTGATAGCAAATAAAAATTCCTGAGTTACCTGTTTGTCCTTGGAGCTGCTGCTGTTATTTTCTTTTTGGAAGAGATGCACCTTGGTTGCAGGAACACTGTCCCAGTTCAGCTCTGTTGCTTCTTCCCTTCGTCGAAAAAAGTACACAGAAAAATATTATCCTCATCATATTTCATCTGATTGTCTCCATCGCAGACGATCCAGCAATATCGGCGTTTGTGCGCACAGGGAAGCAGCATTCCCAGGAGTGACAAACTTTATGATAAGCTGCGCGTCTTGAGTTCCTCCAGGCTCCGCCCCCCTGCTGCTGTGTAGTCTCCCCGTGTGAAGATGCGCCCTCCTCGGCCGTAGCTGAGGAAACGGCCACACGGGGATCAATGGGATCAGTCAGAGCTGCCAGACCTGCCTAACCCGAACCCAATCAATCAAAAGAGGTTGCAATTTCAGCTTACTACCTTAACATTTTTTTAAATGTCACAGTGAGATTATGAATGATTTATTATTCAGTTTCATTCCGCACTTTTATCTCCCCCCAACTACTGTGCAGACAGATGTGTGATTATGTTTTAACTCTAAAAACAACTGCATTTCTATACAAAGACTGACATCAACAATCAGGTGTGGAGACAAACTGTACATTTACTAAAATACTATAGTTAAGTACAGTTCTGAGGTACTTTCCACGGACTGGTGATTCTGCATTATGAGGGCCTTTACTTTTGATACTTTAAGTAAGTTTAGTTCACTTCTGTACTTTTACTGAAGTAAAATCTTCAATGCAGGACTTTTACTTTACAGATTTTTTAAATAATGTGATATTTTTCTGGAGTTAATAAACTTTTTCTTCTTTTTCTTTCTTCCATCTTAAACAATGGAGTTTTAAACCTGCATCTCTGAGATCATGTATGTAAGAGTTTGTATCAGTTGGAAATTTGTCTTTTATTTTTATCAGAATGCCCATCTAGATAAAAATCATTAAGATTTAGTTAAGTTAAAAGAAAATAGTTAAAAAAAATAGTTAGAAAAGTAAAAAAATAGTTATTACAACTTTTTTTGCATTAAAGTTATTGACAGTTTAATAAAGCCCTTTATATTTTTCAAATTATAACTTATTTTTTCTCAAATTGAGATGATATTTGATCTATTAAATTAATGATACGCTCGAAACCATTTTACTTCAAATCTACAGCACTTTTCTTTTTGTTTTCTTTATTTAATACCTAAAATAAATATAAAACAAATTTTAAGAGATTGTGTTGTCCTTGTCACATTTTCACACCCTGTACAGCCCCGGTGCAGTAACTTGGTCAGTGTAGTGACTGCAGCCTGTGAATCAGATAGGCTAATTGAGACCTGGAAATCCTTTGATTGCGGACACTCCTGAGAGGTGGTTTGGCCCGGGCCAAAACACATGCACAATACACAAATCTGGAGATCTTACTTTGCAGAAAACAGACACCAGTTCTGCTTATCAAACGATCGGAACCATTTAGAGAAACTATGTGTATCTTCCATGAACTGTTCTTAATACGGTGACTGAACTGCTTCAAAAGGCTTTGGCCTACAGCACGTGCCAAATGTTGAATTTCTCCCAGCTTGTCTTGTAATATGTCAGTGTTTAATGGACTGCAGTGTATTTGACTGTGCATCACACATTTAATAGTTTTTAACTTCATCTTCCTTTGAGGCCTTTTTTTTATTTAGTCTCCTCGCTGAGTTAATTCCTTTCCTGTCACAGCATGTTGGTGGAGCAGCTTCAAATCAACTGACAAACACAGACCACAGACAGGCCGGCGGGAAGTGACTTACCCCCTCTGCTCCTCTTTCTCTGAAGCAGCACTTTACAAATGCTGAGTTTGAACTGATTACATGACGGTCATATAATGGAACCACAGGGCGATCAGAAAATATTGACAAAGTCTTGATTCAACACGCTCCTTGATACATTTATAAGCCATGAAGAAGTATTATGCTAATCAGGAAATGTAGTTTCCATTACTTGACCAGCAACGGTACCAGACTTCTGCTTAGACTTTAGCACATTAAAGAGCATTCGGAAGTAACTGCAAGGATATTCACACATGGAAGATGTAAACAACATCCTTTGACAAATTTGTTGCCGACACATGTACAACTTTGTCAAAATTGAAATTAGTATAATGTCTCTGTTTCTCACATCTTTCAGTATAACGTACTTGTACACACAGAGGAGATCAGGCCACTGAATTGAAGACCACACACCACGTCTAAATGTTATTTACCGACGTCTTTAAATAGTCATGCATATTTCCTCATGAATACAATGCAGCACAATCAGAAAGAGACTGCTTAATAACATTTAATTACAGTGCAATTTCACGCAGGGGCTTACAAATTCTCGTAATGATTTAAATGTATTTAGATAGCTTGTTTGACACTTTTGATGTCTGTCAGTGCTTACATATTTTTTTTGTATAAGAATTTATGCTGTGTGTATATAAAAATGTTTTTGGTTCTTCAAACACAGGAGGCTTTTCCTGAAGTAGCTACTGACATTTAATCTTGTCATCAATCCTGCAAAAACTGTGAATATCAATGAGGTGAAGTAGCATCTATTAATATGACAGCAGCACCTTTGACCTTTATGTGTAAACGCTGTTGTTTTCTTCAGACCAAACCCATCCAGTTACATGTTACATAAAGTAATCATAGCACAAACACATTGTATTAACGTCAACAGTGTATTGTTTTTCAGTATAAAGATATGAATGCGCTATACAGTTTTATTACGAGGACATTATACATTATACGTGTGTTTACTTATCAAATTGCAGTTTTGGAACATAGGCCTTTGTCAAATCCATGTAGCTAAGTTATAGCTAGCTGGCTAACCTTAGCTTAGCTTAGGTTACAGTTAGCTAGTCGGCCACCCCTATCTTGCAGTGCTCTTGACTGGAAGAAAGCAATCATTATTTATACACATTTGCTTTGTAGCCTACCATTATATAATTTATTGTTGACTAAAGTCAGCACCATTTATCATCATACATAAGTATCATGGATCATGTTAGCTGGTAAAGTAATTTGGCAGGCTAGATAACCAACATATCTACTCAGATAGTATTTTGCTAGCAATAACGTTAATGAGGAAGCAAGCTAAAGTTCACCAGCTAGCTGTAACTTAGCTACACTGCATGGATCTCCCCGTTGGTTGCCTCGTAACATTAGCTGATAAAGTTTTGCAAACGGCAAGCTAGTCAATTTACCAGCCAGATCAGCCCAGGGAGTCTGATTGAATTAGATGACGCTATCCACTCAAAACAATATTTTGCTACATTAGCTAGCTAGCAATTTGTCTGTGTTAGCAAGAAAGCTATGTGGACTTTGTGTTGGAATCTGTGTCAAGTGTCGGTCGTTTGTTGATGTTAGCGGACTCCATTTCAAAGCTAACATTAGCTAGCGTTGCACACTGTTGGTGGGAGCGCGCGTCAACGCCACATTTCTTGGATTTTGGATTCCCGAAAAGACCATCATGAGTCCTTTACATATAAATGTCCTATAGACAAGCATGAAAATCTGGGCAGGTCTTGTTTTTAAGTTACGTTACAATCTTTTAACACATTAGGCAATACATGTAAATTGCTACATATAGTACCTTTAATGGCTTTAAACTGACTAGCCATTAAAGGAATAGTTTAAAAAAAAATATTGCTGGAAGTATTTGCATTTCTCCTACACACCCTAAATATATTGTATCCTTGCTTGTTAGTACTATTGTATTTGTAATTACAGTAATCAGTGAGGAACCAGTTTTTGGAGGTTTTGCTTTTGTTCCACAGAAGGTCAAAACTGTTTAGTTGAGACATCAATCTGAATTCTTGAGCAGTTTGTAAGTGATCTTATTTCTGTGTTTACAACTTAGGGGTTTCCTTAAAGGACATGTGTTTTGTATACACGATTCCCACCATATAAAGTTGGTTCTGATTCTGATTCACTAGCCCCTGGCTGGTTTGACTTGCCTGTAGTCCCACGGGAACCACACCGGTGTTCCAGACAAATCCTCCTGCCAACACGCCAGCCTCCAGAAAGCTAGGCCAGCTAAAGCCTCACTTCCCCTTCAGAGGCAGAAAAAAAATCCACACAAAGTAAACAGTAAGCACCTAGTAGTCAACTTCCTTATCCTTGTTAATTATTCAAAATCCCGGAGGAGAGACCGGCCCACAGTTGTCTTCTGAGTAACGTTTTTTTTTTTCTCATACAGGCACTCACTCACCACAATGGCCCCCCCTCTCCTCCTGCCTCCCCTTTCAACTTCAAACCCAGTCATTTCTGCAAGCTGCGCTTTGATTGTACCAAACACCTGTATTTTTCAAGGAGAGACTTCCTTGTGAGCCCCCGCCTCCCATCTTTGATTGTTAAACAGCAGTGGCGCCGTCATTACTGTCTGTGAGACTGATGCCGCCCAGCTTCCCCTCCCATCTTCCACCTCTGCCTTTTAACCGGAACTTTTAATTGCTCAGAGAAAATTTGGATTGCTTCATTTTATCTAATTTTCAAAACCCCTTTTTGTGTGTGTGTGTATGTGTGTGTGTGTGTGTGTATCGAGGGTTGTAAAATTTGAAATGTGCCTTGCTGGATTTACTGAATGAACTGGAGGTGATCACAGATTTCCTAACAGCTATAAACAGAGCAAAAATGTCCTCAGATTTGTTTAAAGATGTGGGAACTTTTTAATTCATAGCATGAAGTTGGTAGTAGCCAGATGGACACAGACACCCAACATTTATTTCCTAGCTCACCAGTAATCCCCCAGGAAGACAGACAGACAGACAGACAGACACACACACACACACACCTTTGCAGCAGTAATACCATGCTTTATTAGACAGCCTCTCCTGCCATCCTGTCTCCCCCCTCAGATTAATATCCCCTGGGCTTCTCACCAGCTGTTTCCGTCCCTTAACACCCCTCATCTTCCTCCGGCTGGCCCTCAACTTCACATGGCAGGGCTTACAAACAGGGCCACAACACCTGCACTGCTCTAGAAGAGGTCTTCGACATAGCTGTGTGTGTGTGTGTGTGTGTGTGTGGCTATGTGAGTTTGCCTAGCGAGCTGAAAGGCAGATCTCTTGTACACACTACTGAAAAGATATCACAGTCCAGAGACACAGTGCTGATAGGTTGATGAAATCTTTTAACTTGTGTGGTTTACACCACTGTATTTACACCCACTTGAGGAAGGACAGACACAGACAGACGTTATTTTAAACACTATCTGGTTTTGTTTTCTAGGTTTGCACACAGGAACTAATGTAAAAACAACAAAAAAACTGTTTTTACAGGACAAGCAACGGCCAATGAATCTTGTTTTTGGCTTTACTTTGATTGAACCTGTGTTCTGAATCATTTTGAATCACTTCAATCATTCAGCACACTGTCAGTGTGAATTGATGTATTGATATATTTACAAGGTTTGTTTTTCATATGATTAGTTTCACTCTGTCTGTGCTTGTTTCTGTGCCCAAGCATGTATACAGCGTGTGTGTGTGTGTGTGTGTCTGTGTACTGTTTATGTGTGCGATGTCTTGCTTGGGTGTGTCTGCCTTTGGCTCAGGTGGGTGTTTACTTCTCATGGTGTTTTTACTATTTGTGTGTAAGGGCAGACAGGATGTGCGGTGCATGTCAGCACGCTCCAGGAGATGAAAGGCCGCAGAGGGTGTGGAAGCAGCCGAGTGCCGTTCAGCTAACAGGTTGTCTTCTCAGAAATCGTTTAAGAATTCAGTCCTGTTGCCTTCAGCATTCCTAGTGAGCAACGAATGAACACCACTCACCACCAAGCTTCTTCGGAAAATAACTCAACACCTCCTACAAATCTGGCCATAACTGAACGCCGATATGGTCCAGGTGCTCAATCTGAAAACACATCCATTAGTGCTCCTTGTTTCCTATGTGCTCAGGTGTGCATGTGAACTTTTCTCACACTAGTACCATAAAAGTGATTGCATCATCAAAACTTGACAGGATGGGGCCTACTGATATGCATATTAATGAGCAGTAGTTGAAAATAGTTTTTTTCTCATGTGAATTGCAAGTCTAAGGACGAGGTCTTCAAAATGTATGCTGTACAGAATGTAAAGCCCCCAGAGGCAAAGAGTGATTTATGCTCTATAAGTAAAACTGACTTGACTCGACTAGGGATTGGCATGACAGTCTGGTTTAGACGCTGGTAATGTATACTAACAATGTCGTCAGTTGCTGCAATGCAGTTTGGCAGGTTTCTGTTATTAGAGTTAAAATAGACAACAACCACATCCATGATCATCTATTGTTAACACAGGTTAACAAGAAGTTATTAGTTTGACTCCATGTTGTCAATTTGCTTCTCAGTCTGTGGTATTATTGTGAACAGATTGCTGTCAGTTTAAACAGGTTGTTGATCCAAATGACCAGAAAACCATTATTTTATCACCTGTAGTGGAATCTGTCCAGGCAGTTTTCTGCCTCCACCCCGATACAATGGTGAAAGAAATTCTGTTTGCATTGCTCTCATCTTTAAAAAATGTCCCTAATTATCTGTTTTCACTTCGTTATCCAGTCTGACATTGTGTTCATGTTATCTTATTTCAATTTGGGAAGACGTTTGCTTTAGCCAATCAGTAGGCTACTGTGTGACGTATCTATTGTATAGATGTCATTTTAGTGGACACAACAGCGGTTAGCTTTAGGTAGTTGTTGTTAGGAACCTTTAACTTAATGCTGAATTAGGGATTATTTTGGTTACTTTGGGAAGTGCAAGATGCTGTAAACACAAAACTGATATATATTTACCTTATAAATTTGATATGAAACTCTTGTTAGCAAAAAGTTGCCTATTTATTCAGACTCAGAGCAACATTAGCATTTATTTGGAGTTTGGTCTCCACCACCTCCTGAGTGAAATTCTAGTCTTTTAGCAGCTAAATGCTCCACCATGTTCACTAGCTAGTGGCTAACTTTGACCTTTGGTGCTGGGTAGGTAGTGTTTATTAGAGCTTAAACATGAAAAACAGCTGCCTCCTGCTGCTGGAAACAAAGTTGGTGAAAGTGGTAAGAGTGTACCAAAACAATAAAGTTGCGAACCATAAAACTAAAGCAGTTGGTCCCGAGGAGGACTGAAGAGTCAGATAACAATTATCTGTGGTTTCGTCACTACAAGTAACACCTTTTACAATATACATCGTCATTTGATCCATTATTAATATAAAAATATTGAGGAGGGCAGCTTTAATGTTTGCCATGTTACTTCTGTAGTTGACAGCCAGTGTAGCTGTGGGGCAGAAATACAGAGGTCTGGGACCATGAAAGATTGAAAAATGGCATTAAGAATCAAATAATCAAACGTCTCTTTCCAGAAAAGAACTTATTTCTACTGAAAAAACAGTCTATGATCACCCAGAGTAGCAGCAACATTGCTTATGGAAAGACATGTTGCTGGTGAATTATTTTAATTACATTTTTCAATGCTGTCACTGTAGCTCCCCAGATTCTCGTACTTTTGGTGATTGGACTCTTTAAAATCCCCCCAAAAGAGCAGGTGCTGCGAAGTCTGAGCTCACAAACAGTTAGTGTGAGCAACATAATTCAATAAAACACCAGCGGTGGGAGACACCCACTTGATAAACCCACTGACACACAGAAATTCGCCCAACTTTAATTACACTGATTAGCCAACATGATCCAGAGTACTGGTGAAGAGCAGTACTTTGTAGTGCGGTTTGCACAGAGCCAAAAACTGAGACCTCAGAAAAGAGAAAACTCTTCAGACTGGTGAAATGTTTCTTTTGCAGTGTGAGTTTCCTTGCTGCAAACTAGTACACCTACCAAAAAGTGGAGTGAAAATGTCATTAATTTCTCCAATACAGTAGCATTTCATTGTATTGAATATGTACATTTTAAGCCGTGAATATCTGGTCATTCTGCAGAGCTGTTCTTGGTTCAGTCAAGAAAATGAAATGTGGAGATACATGGTTTTCTTTGGACAGCCATGAAGTACACTCATTCATTGGACAGCTATAGTTTTTTTTTTATCTGAAACATACAATCAGCTTATAAAATATGATGCATTGTCATAGACTGAACTACTCAGCAGTATAAAAAGTGGTTAAATTGAACTCCACTGCAACCAACTACCACATTAAATGCTGCTTACTTAATGCATCAGTTATAATAACAATCCAGTAATATATTATATAGGAACCGCTTTACGTTTAAAAGATGTAACTATGGGTTTTATTAAGGACTAACAATTTTACTGATGCTTTGGGTATCACTTCCATTAATAATTTCATTATGAAAAATCCCTTTGGTTGGTGTTTATCCTACTCCAGACATTGATTCTTGCTTTCTCTTTTTAGTTTGCTCTTTAATTAATCAGAAAGACTCCAATGAGTTCTTGACTGCTACTTTTGCTCCTTGAATTAAAATACGGGATTATAATATACTAATTATAAGGTATAAACAAATGTATAAGTGAATTAAGTGAGTATTAGAAAGAAAGTTTAAAATGTTATGGAGTAACATATGTAGCCTACAAGCCTACATACACATGCCAAAATATCATCAAATATTCAGGAATTGGTGCATACATCAGCTGTTACATCATGGAAAAGAGATATTCAGACTTTCAGGACTTTCTTTGGATCCTACATTGGGGAGCCCCGCCCCCTCCCCACCCTGGTGCCCCGTGTTATAAAACAAAAGAAAAAACACATTAAAAGTGCCATCTTGGATGCCCCACTGCATGCAGCTGGTGTACTTTTTTTAGTTTTAGCTAGCCTGCCACTGCAAACGATAGTAACCCCAATGTGTCACTCAAAAACTCATTAATCAATGGGGACACACCCCTGAAAACCCACCCACGCAAGAGGTTTATGCCAGATTGCAAACAAAAAGTCAGACATGCAAACGAGAGAGCTGGTACAACCTCACTAGTTTACACCATTACACAAATACTTTAATAAGAATAAAAAAGAATAATATAGTTTTACTTTTGAGAGGACTTTCTTTTGCTTCTGTGAGTTTTATTCTCTTTCATATTCTTATTCTTATTTGATATTTAAGAAGTTTAATTTAGATTTGTTTTGACACAAATCTGATTCCATACCTCCAGAGCTGTTTTTATAAGCGGAGTCTAATGTGACCAGTAAACTGGGCTTGCTGTGTAAAACCTGTGGTGCCCCTTTAACTCTGCCAGGGTTTCGTATGAAAACGTGAACTTGTTTGCTTTAGTGGATGCAAGGTAAGACGTTTGTCCAGCTCATCACTTTGAGTCACACAGACATGAACTCATGAGTTTAAGTGAAGCTGATAATCAGCGACTATGGTGAAACAAATCCTTTGCATTTAATTACAGTTTTATCCACTCTTATTTTTTATATCCAGTGAATGTGGTGAAAGGGGCAGAACTCAAACAAAAAGCACCAAGGTTGTATTTGTTATTAACTTCTAAGTAGTGCCACTGGATTGTACAAACGTGCAGCAGGATGCATCGTGGAGGGCTTCCCGTGAGCTTTCGCGTTATAAGCAGTGTGGGCTGCGGGTTTGCAGCCCTGACAAACAGGCGATGAAGAGCTACATCATTATTCAGGCCCCGCTGTGCAACTTTCCGCGGGCGTGGACCGGACTCCCGTGAGACGGTGAGCTGTTGCTTGTGGCCAGACGAGACGAGACCTTTAAGTACATACCTTTTTGGATTTCTGGTCACGTGACTCGCTGTATCTACAACCTGCCTTCTCCCGGCCGGGCCAGCCGCTCTCACCATTGGAAAGCGCAAAAAAAAAAAGAAGGTAACCATATCTATCGCTGTAGTTTGCAGACTGTTAGCCCCGAAGTTCACCCTTTCACTCAACACCCCGAAACAAGCGGAGTGACACGGAGCGACGGGCGCGTCGTTGCTCCGGAAAGACACGGGGAGTGACAGTCAGCTCCGTCGGGCCTCTTCTCTGTAATGAACACTGACCGCAGGCAGAGCTGCGGGCTACGCTGCTCGTGCGATCGGTGCACTTTATCGGTGCACTTTATCGGTGCACTTTATCGGTGCTGCGTTATTTGAGGTCGCAAATGCGAGGCGAGGGCGATAATAGAGCAGCGTGGCGCTCGGATTTGTGGAGATTACAGTCAGTAAAGTGCTCTGCACAACACTGCCTCCTAATCCCTGTGTGAAAGGGATGGGCAGTGCAGCCGCCGAATCTCCACTTTCTGCAGAAGAAAACTGGGTGGGGGAATGTTAAGAGACGCTTCCTCTTCACTCCACACACGCACATTATGGTCAGGAGGGTGTAGGCTCACTTGTGTTGGATGTCAAACACATGGGCAGACTCTGGTTTGCAATCAGATTGTTTACATGAGGTAGTTACTTGGTTGAAAAGCGCTTATTTTACACCTCATCACTTTGAATTCCTCCCCCCACAGTCAGCCAGACTTCCAACCAAGTCTCACATCCACTTGACACGTGTTCTTTTCTTTTTGCTGTGTCTTTGTTGCAGGATGGCAGAGGCTCCCATGTCATGTGACTGTTTTGTTTCCTTGCCCCCTGGTTCTCGCGATGACCATGTGATCTTTGGGAAGAACTCAGACCGTCCCCGGGATGAGGTGCAGGAGGTATCCCTCTACCCTGCAGCGTCTCACCCTCCAGGCTCCATGCTGGAGGTAAAAGCAACCCCTCCCCCATGACAGCAGGCACCATTCATCACTGAATGATGAAGTTGCCTGACTGCACGCTGCACACTTCTACCGTCTGGTGCATTGCAGAAAATGAATTAGGAATAAAAAAGATTATAATCATAAATCCGCTCACATATTAATGCATTACTATTCACCATAACCCTGTTTGAGATAGTACTTTGAAACTAAATGGTCAAATATTAACATGAAACCTTTCCTGTTAATGTTTAAAGGAAAGGAAGTGAAAGTTTTAACCCGCTGATTAGAGCCTTAGACTGACACAGTATCAGGTCAGACTTGGTACTAATATTGGTGCGGTGGCATAGAGGAAAATGTTCAAACCAGATGTGTTAGTTGGGTTCTGGTTTTCACTCACATGCTTTTTTTGTCACAAGACAAAGTCACTAGTGGTACTAGTCATGCTGTAGTGGTTTTATTTATTTCTGCCTCCATTGAAATACAGTGGAGGTGAATGATAATATGTCGGTAGTGCTCACAGCTGTCTGTTCAGAAGCAGTGTCCTGGTTACACGGAGTAAAACACAGTCCTCTCTGTAAACAGGTTTCTTTAGAACTACTTTCTACTCAAGAAATATCCCCTATGAAAACTGCCGACAGCTTGTTCTATAGATGAAAGACATTACACCAAAGCTAACCATTAAACTTGCAACCTGTTGCCACAAATACAAAATGTGTAGTTTTCTAAAAAGATTATAATTTTGCCCTCTTTGGCTTTGAACTGACTGGCTTTGAGTCTTCTGCTCTATATTTCCTGGTGATTAATGCAAGTTGTGTCCAACAACAAGTATGTCAGTGTTGCAAATTGCACAAGGTACACGATGCAACATGACAACTAACATCTGTCTTTTTTCTCTGTTTTATTTTTGCTTTCTTGCAGTGCACATACATCCAGATCCCTCAGGTGGAGCAGACTCACGCTGTCATCCTCAGCAAGCCTGCCTGGATGTGGGGGGCCGAAATGGGAGCCAATGACAAGGGAGTCTGTATTGGGAATGAGGCCGTCTGGACCCGAGAGCCCGTCACCCCCGGAGAGGCTCTGCTGGGCATGGACCTCGTCCGGTGAAGACCAAAAACCTTTTGATAGTGTAGCCTACTCCTGAAAAAGCTGCTGGATAATAAATAGCAAATCCACTTTTAGCAATAAAGAAAAACTCACCCTCAGAGCTGATGAGAGCAACTATTGACTGCAACCTAATTACATACAGTTTGAATATGGTATATTCTGTAGAGGTATTAACCGAATCCTCTCCGGCTTTCATCAGAAATGTGTGTAGATTGTCGCAAGCATGTTATGACAGGTTTAGTAAGTACTGCTGAAGCGTAGCACTTACTGTAGCATTTCCTCCAAAACACATGGCAGAGGAGTGTAAACCTTGCTCACAGACTCAGCTGGTCTTCATGGTTAGTTAAAAAGACTAACTAATTAAACAATTAAAGAATAAATACATGAAAGTAGATAAATACATGAAAATTAAAGAATTATTACCGTTAAAAAATGACTTACTAACATGTGTAAATACATAACTGATGCCTTGTAAAGAGGAAACAGACTTTATAGTAATCCAGCTTGACTTTTGATCATCAGTCTGGGGCTGGAGCGTGGTGACAGTGCCTGGGCAGCCCTCACAGTGATCACCGGCCTCCTGGAGCAGCACGGCCAGGGGGGGCAGTGCAGGGAGAATCCTGAGCCCTTCAGTTACCACAACACCTTCCTCCTGGTGGACCGCAGCGAGGCCTGGGTCCTGGAGACCGCTGGAAGGCTGTGGGTGGCGCAGAAGGTTACAGGTGAGGATGGAGGGAATATGCATAGTCTAGACATTTGATTTGGTATTAAGTGGTATATATTGATGCATACCACTGAGGGCAGAACAAAACTATATCTATTTACAAAAGCCTGCTCAAAACATGATTTATTTCTGTCTTGCTCACACTAACCAACCTTCTGAATGATGCATTAACTGTGTGTGTGTGTGTGTGTGTGTGTGTGTGTGTGTGTGTGTGTGTGTGTGTGTGTGTGTGTGTGTGTGTTCCCTTTGAACGTGTGTCTCCAGCAATTTGTGCAGGAGAGTTTGAGGTTAATTATAGATAATGAGGTCTGATCCAAACGGCATCTAGCTAGACTGGTTGTTGTTTGATATGTGCACCGTGCATTCAGTGTCACCTCTCATCTCTCAAGTGTATTTATAAAGCCCCAAATCAAAACCCTTTATCATTTCCCTGTCCTCATTTTGATTAGATTGGTTTAGGTTAGCTTTGGCAAGGCATGATTTTATTTGCACATCTCTATAAGACTAGGCTCACTAAAGCACCAAATATGTATTAATCCGTGCTAAAAATAGTCCCAATTAATGCACCATTGACTCCAGTTTGAGTAACGTTTGATAAAAGCTACAGTGCCCAACTTTATTAGAAAAAATACCGAGCCCAAAGTCACTCCATATTAACTCTATGGTGCCTTATATGTCCACCATGCTAGCAGCTCTGTGAGGGTGCACAGCAGTGCTTTGAGACAAATGCTGTTGTTCAATATTTTAGTGTTTGCAAGCCAACATTAGCTAATTAGCACTAAACACAAGGCTGCTGGGAATGTCATTCGTTTTTAAGTGATCATAAACCAAAGTATGGGACAAACTAACATTTTGACCTGATGGTGGCGCTGGATGAAAAGCCAGGCATCACCAAAGTCAGTAGTCGTTGACATGCTTGAGCCTGGGCCACAGTTGTGGACTGACCAGCACACCCCCGTTGTCATCATCCTAAAGCCACACCGCTAGCATGGCTAACAGCACCTACAGGACTCAACCACACTAAAGTTGTGCGCTGGGTGCTCGGCTACTTAATCAGCCTTAACAAGCAGATCAACACTAAACCACAGAGGAGTGTCGAAAATCCATACAAAACATTTAAATACTTACATGACTCATATTTGCTCTTTAGTGTGGGAAGCTAAATGACAAAGTAAATAAAGCCCATTCATATTGCTTTGTTCATTCTTTATTCTTAAGCATCAGACCACAGGTTAAATAGATGTGTCAAATAATTCAGGCAATCCTGAAATTCATTCATCGGGGTTGGATCACGCTGTCAAGCTGCTCTGCTCAGTGTGGATGCAAATACAGCACAAACAAGCCTGAATTACATGAGCAGCATGTTTCTGGCTAATGAGTGGAACATTTCAAATATGTTGCCAGCAGGAGACTGGCATCTGCTCCTAAAAGGCAAACCTTTGGCTTTGACAATGCGTCTTCACATGCTAACAGCCACTTTCTCTTCTCAGAGGGTGTGAAGAACATCTCCAACCAGCTGACCATCGGCGCGGAGGTCTCCAGGGAGCACCCGGAGCTGCGGAGCGTGGCCCAGGCTCAGGGCTGGTGGGACGGTGAAGGAGTGTTCGACTTCTCTCAGGTGTTCAGCCCCGAGAACCCGCCTGCCAGGATGGAGATGGCCAAACGGCGCTACAAGGGGGGCACGGAGCTACTCCAGCAACATGACGGTGAGAGGTGGTCCACTCCTACATTTCCCAGAATGCCTTTGGAGATTACCCTGAGAACGCCGTAATACTGCGTTGCATGTGGTCTCAGGCTCAGTGACGGCTGAGGTGATGATGTCCATTCTGAGAGACAAGCCCAGTGGCATCTGCATGGACTCTGGAGGTTTCTGCACCACAGGCAGCATGGTGTCTGTCCTGCCCAGAGACGCCAGCCTGCCCTGCATCCACTTCTTCACCGCCACCCCAGACCCCTCCAGGTATGTCACTAACTAAACTAAGAATCCCTCTAGATCATAAACATCAGTTAAGACTATGATAACCCATTTATACAACAACATATCAATACGTGAAACTATAATTTGTCTGTTCTGCTACTCTATAGCCAACAAAAGTTTGGTAATCCCTTTATATGAAAGCGTTTAAATGTATTTTCTAAATAACCCATAATATAGGAAAACCTTGTATCACAAACAGTGGCAAATTGAACAATTGTTGCAAGGTTTTAGCACTGATTCATACTCTGTTTGCTGTTCTGTGTGTTCTCAGATATCAGGGGAACAAAGGTTAAATGCATGAGCAATGTTTTATTTTACACCTCCGTAAATTCATAGAAATAAAGCATGTAGGTTTGTGTTCTAGGGAAAATCGTGAGGGAAAAAGTGATTAGGTGGAATATGTCTGATTAATTCCAAATGCTAAGTTTGCGTAACCGCTGCAGGTCAGCTGAACATGAAAAGTTTATTCAACATACATGAAGAATTAACTCAACACAACTTAAATATCTGTCTCTGAGCTTTTGTTCCTATGTTTTTAGTTATATAATAAGCACTAATAACATAGTTATTTCTAGGAAACGTTACAGAAATTGTCCTTTAAAATAAAACATAAAACCTTTATAGCTTTTAAATGTGTTGCATGGTGTCTTTTTACATTTTTATTACTTTTTTTTCAATATCATTGCCAATATTACTTTTTCTATTTTAGTTTCTTCATTTTACTAAATATAACTTTGAATGTTACTCTGTTAGGCACTGGTGTTGGCATTTACTCCTTATTCACTTTATTACTAAATCAATAGAGCAATAAATGTTATAATTATTCTTTTGTTGTACATTTTGAGCAATCTCTGGCACAAGAGTTTCCTTTGGTATTAATGAAGTTTTAACTTCTCTTATGCTGCTGGGCTGAAACGTACTGCAGGACCAGAGAAAGATTAGATGTTCAGCAAAATAAAAAGGTCATATCGGTTGTGTTGTTGCATTTAATAGACAGTGAAAGCCTCAAAACTTCGATGAAGATGGCGTATACAGTCAATGATCGGTTGTAGCAAATGCATTTGCACAACATTTTATTTCACTGAAATATCATTTCAGTTTCAAATGCATACATTCTGAATGTGTCCAGATCCTATTATTATTTTCCTCCTTATCTTTTTGTTTTCTCCTAACTGGGTTGATGGGCATTTCTGAGTCTGCATTTCTCTCTTTCCTGTTCTTCTCCATGTCAAACCCACCCCTTCCACCCCTACCCTGGTAGGTCTATATTCAAGCCTTTTATCTTCTCGGACTGTTGCACCCCAGTGCTGAAGGTGGTCTCCCCACAGTTCGGCCCGGACGACCCTGTCAGGAAGCAGCCTCGCTTTCAGAGCCAAGTGGACCGGAGACACGACCTGTACAAGGCCCATCAGGTGGCGCTCAACACCATGGAAACCAACCCGGTGGGCACTGATGGACAACCTAGGTCAATGTCAGTCCTGTACGGATCCTGGCAGAGCTGGACGTTCACATTCATTTCATATACGCTGTACATCCAAAGCAGAATCATCACTTTTATTGAGAAGTTGCTGCTGATCAATCACAGGGTCGACACTCCCGGTGCAGAGCACAACACAACAGGACCTCACAGTTAGTGCAGGCAAGACACACGGCGTGAGTGTAGACTAAACATAAACACACTACAAGTACACATTCAAAGCCAAAGAGCACTCATTTCTACACTGTGCAACCAAACACCGCCACACACGAGAAGGCTGAAAGGCAAAGTGACATTTTCCAGTGAAGCCTGTCTGAGATGACTTGTTTTATTTTTATGTTCAACCAGTGTCATATATTAGAAGCACATGTGTTTTGACCGGCATTGAGCTTACCATATAATAATTGAGTTAGAATCAGGTGTTTGCAGTCGCAGTTTCATGTATTGTGGTGCACCTATTGCATCATTTCCAAAGCAGTTATGTGCACTGATTCTTTTTTAAATGTACTGCAAAAACAGAATACCTTGGGAAGTAGTACAAAGCACATATTTTATATTATCAGTGTGAAGTATGGAATTGCGACACAACTATTGCCTGCTGTTTTTTGGAGCAGCTGGATTATATGGAGAAAATGGAGGCGCGTGATGGCAGCTGTATGACTGCTGTCATTAAGTCTGCTCCTCCCACCACAGACGTCCTGTTGAATTAGACTGGTGGGATCTGGATTCTCGTACATGGACATGATATTACACATATACTTTTTAGGGGCTTAGGATTTAGTCAAATGACTGTACTGCCCGACCCAGTTGTTGCTGCTGTTTTGACGTCTCTTGTCTTTCTCTCTCTGCGTCAGGACCAGGGTTTAGCCGTCTATGAGGTTCTGAGGGACCTGGAGTTGCAGTGTCTGAGTGAGATTGCAGCCATGCTGAGTGGAGAGATACCAGGAGAAGAACTTGGGGACTTGTTTTTTGATTGCGTGGACACAGAGATTAAGTTCTACCAGTGAGGAGGTGGGAGGCTTCAGGAGCTGCGTTTGGTCTTGTGTTGTGCATGAATGTGTTCCTGTTGTTAAGATAAAACTACAAAGTGCAACAAAGACATGATTCAGTACAATATAGTGATGAATATGCATGACTATGATAATACAATGACTTCCAGTAGCACTACAGGTAATAGAATATATTGTCATAGGGTTGATGTCATAAACCAGTCAAGGAAAGGCGAGTCAGAAAGTCAGTCGTTCCTGTGTTAACTTGCCACATAGAAGATCTCTGCATAACTAAAGGACGAAGTAATAATAAACGTAATAATAATAATAGTAATAAACTTTATTTATATAGTGCCTTTCATACAGGGGTGTAGCTCAAAGTGCTTTACACTAGAAGTGAAGAAACGACAATAAATCAAAACAAGTGCAAATATCGCGCAGGAGAAGAGACGGAGCAAATAGCAAGAACAGGTGTGCCAAGAACAACAGAATATGTGAAAGATGGCAATAGAAAGAGTGACGGGTCGCTAAAGACGATGCCGAATAAATACGTTTTTACGTCACCAGTACATAATATAACGTCTGATTCAAACCCAGATTGATGCTGATTGTTCCTGGAGAGTCTGCATTTGTCTGGGAAAAAGGAAGTTATGGTAACTTGAAAGTTTAAATTCAAGATTTGCCATATGCACAACAATCACAGTGGCATTCTTAGTTCTCAGGCTTCCTCTAACAATGCTCATACAATACGTATAAAAAGAAAAGCACGCAAGTAAAAAAGAATACATGAAATTGCAGAAGTTAAAAGTATAACAATATATAATATGTATTGAAAAAAACATAATAATATGAAATATTATACTGGTAGGCAGGTGTGCTAAGGTTCTAACAAGATGTCTCTTAGTATGTTTCTGCCATGCACATGTAGAAACTGTGAAAATGTGATTTATTTTGTTTAAATAGGTGCTTAACTGCTGTGTTTGACTGTCCTCTGCTACAGCGCCCTCAGGTGGACATCCCTAGGACTCGCAGAGTGGCAGGACAAGGCCCTGGGACTGATAAAACTCTTGTGTGTCTCGTCTGATTGGCGTCTGCCTCACTAACACAACACACATCCCCTGACACCATTCCATCATTAACACAGACTCAATGTCCAACCTGCACATGCGATCGGAGCATAATGTATCATCTGTATCACCCAGGGAGCAATGACTGCACCTCATTAGTGAGCATAATGATGTAGACTACACAGGCGCCTATGTAGAGTTGTGAGATGTTGCACAAATACTATGAATATGGCATTTGTTTGACATTTTGTTTGTTGTTGCAAATGAATGGGTCATCATTTGATGACTACCTGTAGGGAAAGACCTAATAAAAAAAGTGCATAGTTTGTCCTGAGTGTGTTATGAGCTTTCTGTTCACCCTAGTGGTGCCAGTGGGACCATCCAGCGTTTATTCCCCCCTAAACATTTACAGAATTTTACCAAAATGGCCTCCAGAGTGTGTAAATCTTTAAACTCCAGCTTGGTGTTTCAGTGTGTACACCTGCACTGTGTAAACAGAGCTTTTCGAAAAAGGAGGCATAAGCCAGCACAGTCAGGATCAGGTCGTCTCTAACTTTCTCTGTAGTTCATTTCAAATCCCAATCTATCTGATTACACAGCCGAGCTGCGGTCATGAACCTGGACTTGTGTTGATTTTTGTTCAACATAAGCTCAGCACCGGGAACGACATGAGGCTAGATATCCTGTGGGATTCTGGTTTTGTATTTTCTGGTATACTGATGCTGACTTAAATTTCACTTTCTGGTGTTTCAATGCAGCATCACAGTTTAGCCATAAAACGTTCTCAACTGCATCTTTTGGTCTGAGCTGAGGCAGTTAACCTTTGTGTTTGCTTCCGCGAGATTCAGAAATTTCAGACCAAAACTGTAACATGTAGCGTGTATGTAACCTCTGAAAGCACCAAAAAAATCTTTTCACATAATTAATACTGAGGCTTTTGGTCTAAAATATTTTGATATTGGATTTTCCTTTCAACTTATATCACCACTCTGTCTTGCTTGTATATGAACAGAAAAGTGGACCAGTTTCAACATTTATAGGTGCAGCTTCTCTTTGGCTATATATTGACCTGCCACTCCAGCTCAGTAGGTGGCGCTAATGCACATTTAAGCTAGTTTGCCAACCGCCTATGAAACCAAATGAGGAAGAATGAGACGATAATATCGGGTCGTCCACACTCCATCCAGGAGGGGGCGGTAATTTAGTTCCCTTCTTACAGAGAGAGGGGAAAGAAAACTAAACTGCCCGGTGATGGGGTCCACCGCCTGGCAGTGGTTTCAAATTTTACAAATGCTACCTGCATGGCTGTTAGGAGTTTAACGAACTGCAAAGTCTAATTTCTGCATTTTCCTTTGGTCCCCCCTCAATAGAAAGTGGAGTCGTCCAACTGAAAAGGTAATGTCAGTTAGGTTGCTAGCTAACGCGATGTTGAGTCTTGGTAATTGGTTAACCAAAACTGCACCATAGCTGATTTATCCGAACATCAGGCCGATGGGGCGCAAATATGTCGCTATTAGATGGAAATACCCGAAAAGACACTTGTTTGTGATAATAAATTGTGAGTTTAGTATTTTCGTACTAGCTAAAGCTAACTAGCTAGATGGTGTCTGCTACTTCGCAGCCGACGGAAGCTATTAGCAAACAGCTAACCTGCTGGAGCTAGGCAGCTAAGGGTAACATTAGCTAAGCTAGGTCTAAATAAACAGAAGCCACCACTAACCTTTCATCAAAGCTCGGTGCTAACTCGGTCACCAGAAGGTGTTCACTGTGTTTAAACACGGTCACGCTGCAGCAGGTGATTTTACGGGATAACCGTAATAACCGTGTGATCACATATTAACTGATGGTGTAATTGAACTGCACACTGTGGGTCCTCCGTGACCGGTTTTTGACAGCCCTGGTCTGATGGAAGGATCTCCGTTTTCTCATGGACTGCTGCAGCAATACTGATTGTCTTTTTTATCCTTTAAGACAAATTGACCCTCAAGCTGAATGCATGAATTCGTAATGATGCTTTTAGAGCTCATAGGAGACCAAATACTATTATTTATTAATAAGTCCATTTGAGAAAAGTGATTTGTTTCCTGTTCCTCATCATTTTACATCTAATTTTCCTTTTTTATTTGCTTCAGTCTTTAACATCCAGTCAGCTGCTTGAGTTGCTGTGAGATGATGTACTCAAACAGGTCTGAGCACAGTCACAGGCGGCAGCACGCTGACAGAGGTTCAAGACAGAGCGACGGTTATGATGACAGATGGGAAGGAAGGCGTGAACCTCCCAGAGACGTGCAGCGGGATCCTTATCATAAATATGGTGGGGACGGACGCAGAAGTAGAGAGTACAGCGATTCGCCCAAGAGGCTGTACAGTAAAGACTCACTGAACAGAGACAGGAGCAGAAAGAGCCCACCGAGGAGACGTATGTCTTCACCTGATTGGGGTGCTTCTGAAAAGAAAAGGCAGAGGGTTACAGAGGATGGCGAAGATGATTACAGATACCGACGTGAGGCTGAGGATAAAACAAACAGGCAGTCACCAGACGGGTTTTCACGTGCATATGCAACCAAGGATTTCAAACATACACTACCACAGGATGAGGAAATCAAATACAGGAAAACACTACAAGACTCCAGACACAGGTATCGGCACAAGGACTTCACCCACAGGCAGCAGCAGCACGATGATTCAACTTGCAGACGACCGTTTGGGTATTCCAACGACCGAGACGGTCGTGAAAGGAGCCAGGACTTTTCTCAAGAGAGGACACGATCGCAGGATCGCTCTGCGAAGGTTGGTCACAATAAACGTGTGTGTGTGTGTGTGTGTGTGTGTGTGTGTGTGTGTGTGTGTGTGTGTGTGTGTGTGTGTGTGTGTGTGTGTGTGTGTGTGTGTGTGTGTGTGTGTGTGTGTGTG
>JAVQJD010074275.1:0-11384 GCA_036023655.1 Nannoperca australis | reverse complement strand
TTAACTATTGCTTTCTTTTTATCCTTTTAATTCATTTTATCTTTTAAAACTGCTTTTTTATGTATATTCATTTCCTTTTGTTTGAATTGGGATTATAACTACTGCTTTTTTTTTTTTTTTTGTTGTCCTTTTCTCTGTACAGCACTTTGAATTGCATCCGTGTATGAAAGGTGCTATATAAATAAACTTGCCTTGCCTTGCCTTGCCATTGTCCCATTACTTTTGGTCCCTTAAAAAGTGGGAGGCACATATAGAAACTGTTGTAATTCCTACAGCGTTCACCTGATTTGGGTATAAATACCCTCAAATTAAAGCTGAAAGTCTGCAGTTTAAACATCGTGTTCGTTTCATTTCAAATCCATTGTGGTGGTGTGTAGAGACAAAAAGATGAGAATTGTGATGATGTCCCAATATTTATGCACCTGACTGTAGTTGAGAAACCCTGCTCTGAATAACCTCTTAAGACATTTCGAGAGCTCACAGTGGCCTCATTCAAAACATCCAAAAACACTTTTCAGCCATTTAGCAGTGATGTGATGGAGCCAGCTATCCCAGAACCCATGTTGTTATTTATTCGACAGACCCATTTCCGTCACTATTAATTTGCCACATTTAAAAACAGGCCTGCTGCAGCTGGACGGGGACAGACAGTGAAAACAATGACTGGAGGCGGCATATTGCATGTTGAAGGAAGAATTAAATGAGCATAAGCCCCCTGGCTTTATGTCTTAGGTCATCTGTTAATTTTTCATGGGTGCCTTACTAATTCATGAGGACATCTGTTTTTGCAGCTTCCATTTTATGAGTCTCGTGTTTGGCAGTTATGAACGACTCCAGTTGCAAACTGAGTAGACGGGACTTCTGATGTAAACTCGAGTGAAGGAAAACTTTGCATGAACACAACATAAACACACAGACATGTGCTGGCATATGTTGGCTTATTACAATAAATTGCAAAAAGGTTTAATCCCACCAAGGCTCCCTGGAGGCTGTAGTGTTTAACAGCCAACTAAAATGTAAAACGAATAACATACTAATGATTTTACTATTATCAGAGCCTTACCAGTAGTGGGGCTAAATGGGTAGAATTTATCCTTAGTGTGTTACAACAGGAAAGGTCATGGCGTCCTAAAAAACAAAGGGTCATGATTATGTAATACCCTTGATAGTATTCACAAAAAAGACTATTTACAAAACTGAATTTATTCTCAATGCAGTTGAAATTTTTAATATGAAGTTATAATAATTTTCACTTCTATTGTTATTATTTTAGCCACACTAGCAGTGAGGCTGTTGGATGGCAATGTCTGTCAGTTGGCCACCATTTTGGATTTGGATGGATTGGCACAAAAGCAATTAATGGTTCCCAGAAGATGAATCCCAGTGACTTTGGTGATCCCCTTACTTTTCCTCTAACACCACCATGAGGTCGATATTTGTCGTTTTCAATGAAATATCTCTCAATTATTGATTGAGTTTCCATGAAATGTGGTTCCTGTTCCACTCAGGATGAATTTTTATGACTTGGTGATCCTTTGACCTTTCATCCAGTGCTATCATCAGGTCCCCCCTGCGTTGATGGACTGGCTCAATTCAAATGAATGATGGGGCAGCTTTTCATGCAGGGCTTAAGTTGGTCTGAACGTGGCCTTAGTCTTGTTTTTAATCAAACGTCTATTTTCCTCTAACCTTAACCAAGTGTTTCAATTGGCTAAGCTCAAGCATAGTTTATTTACCATAACCAGATTTTTTCCTAACTATCACATAATTGCCATGCACAGATATTGTGGCATTGAACGTTTTGCATAGTCATCCAATACTGCCATTTTTGTCAAGCTTGTCTGGTTGCCACTTTTTTGTCCCACCTCATCCTAGATCACTTTTATTTATTCATAAATGTACACCCCCCTAATTGAGGGGGATAAGAGATGGGAAAAGACATACAACAACAACCAAGCAAGACATGAACTGGAGATGTTGCTGCTCATGGTCAGTGCCTAAACGTCTATGGCACTAGGGTGCCCTATCCCAGCTCACTCTGAAATAAATTAGAATTGTCCTGCTCCAGCAACTGACAGAGAGCAGTAAACCTAAATCCAGGCTTCAAAACATTTCTTCAAAACCCATAAAATGTCACAGATGTTTCATATTTCTTTATTGTTCTACCATGACAGTCTAAATGCAATTTCAGGGCTGTGGAGTTAATTGTTACTTTTTGCATGAACGTAATGCCATTTGAATACACTGGGGGGATAACAACATGTGAGCTGTTTGCAATTTAATTCCCATACTGGTCAAACCCTAACACACACACACACACACACACACACACAGTATACTGACACCCTTATCCATGTCCAGGCTGACGGTGTGGCTGGGTTATTATAGCAGGAAGAGATAAGGCGGTCAGACAGGCTAGATGCAGGCTGTGGTATAATAGCCATGAGCTTATCTCTGCAACAAGGCTTCTAATGACAGAGAACAGCTCGAACCAGGAGGAGACCTGCTGCCATTGTCTCCCTTTTATTTCTTCAACACCAGCCATTTTAATCCCCGAACACAGCACATATATGAGGTGTGGGAAGAAACTACACATTCTTCCTAATAATGCTGAGTAACTTTGCTGTGTGAGGAGTCTATGTTTATGTGTTTGTTGTCATTCTCCTTATTCTCCTTATTGTTTACTGCTGTTAATAAGTGAGAGGCTTAATAATCCAGTGTAGAGACACTGGCTGTGTTCACTCCACATGAGAAGACTAATTACTGTAAATGTAATCTGCAGGAGAGGCCTATATCCAATTACATGGAAATAAAGGCTCAGTGTGTTTCTGTCGTGCTGTTAGTGTGATTGTGCATGAACGGACATATGCTCTCATCTCTCGCTCTGTTTCTCCCTGTACATCTGTGTGCATTTCTCCCCAAGCAGAGTCCTGTACAGGAGCTACATGTGTGTTCATCAAACACAATCAATAAGATACAGCTGGAAATAGCAACTTCTGTCTTTGCCAATAAGATCCAACTGACAATTCTGTACCAATCTCTAGATTCAAACAATGGAAATGAAAATGAAATGAAAGGAGGGCAATCAACAAATATTGTTGTATACAATACAAGTTGTAGAGGGAGAAGGAAGGCAGGCAGTGTAGCCCCGGTTCAAGCTGTTGTAAAGGCTTTAGTAAGGCAATCATATCTTCCATGAACTCTTATTACAGCACAGCAGCATCTACATCTTGTATGTATCTTTAACATACAAAGGACACATGGAATACTGCCTAATGAGCTCATGGAAGCAGTGTATGTACAACAATGAACAGTTAAACTGATATGTATATATTATTTGCATGTTCACAAATGTTAGTGATGTGGAAATGATCTGGTCAAACTGCACTGTGGGACTGACAAAACACAGATCATTATGAACATCTGCCATTATCTGCTTCTTAGGTGCCCTTTGCCCTAGAGAGATTCACAATAGTGTACTGGGGGTGCGTGGGTTGGTTCTGTATGTACACCATATACTGTAGCTGACCTGCACCTCCTCCAAAATACATTTTTAAAAAGTTCTCCCTAGTAAAGTCATGGTCACACCAGAGAGTGTGAGAGCATGAGGAAGCCTGCAGAGCCTAGTGATCAACTTTCATTGGAAGCGATGGCGTGCTATCTTTGAACGCGGTATCCATTTCTCCTCAATACATCTATTGTCACAACAGGTCCTCAAGGCCAGCTAGTTTGTCAGTTACATTTCTTGAATAAACTGTGCAAACCTTTTCACATTTAGCATAACTATTCATTTAGCTTGTTATTTTTACCACAATCCAAACTGTTAGGAGTCTCTTTCAGTCTCTAAGCGTCTGGAAGAGCAGGGTTATATAAACATGGATGGTGCAAGACAGCTAATAAACTATGGAAAGATTCTTCCGTTTTTGATAATGTAATAAAATGGTAGAAACAAGTCTAAATAACTTTCATTTTCAAAAAGTCCTGCAGTGTTTTTATTTGCCGAATAGGATAAAGTATTCAGAGACTAGTGCTTGCACCTTTAATACTCCAGTTTTTTTCCCACTTTTGTTAGGTTCTATGATTGGCTGATGGGCTGCAGCTGTGGGTTCCTGATTGGATGGCCACTGTATAAAAGAGAAGCATTCGCAGAAACAGACAGAGTAACCATCAATCCCCAAGAGAGAGAACTTGCACTGATCCAGAATTATGTTATAATGTATTGTTTCCTCTGCCAAGATTGCTGTTTCTAGTGTGTTAGATAGCAGGATGTCTCAAAAACACATTCCAGACATTAAGTGTCAAACTGGAAACAGATAAGTTAGTTTTGTTATTTGTTCTTCTGGGAATTCTGGAAATACCTTCAAAAGGGCAGAAAGTGTTAAACAACTTGTTTGCTAGATATGTATTTTTCAGAAAAATGGATAGTTAGCTCTGTTTATGCTAATAATAAGTCTAATAAAAATGAGGCACAAGCTGGGGATATGTTTTATATAGAATATAATTGTTTCATATGGCTTTGATTTTAACCAATACAACTTTACTGTGTGTCACATCAAACATGTAAAGATGTTTCTTTCCTCACTAAAGTTATGTGATTTGTAGTTGAAAGGCTAATACATTCAGTAACACCAATATGGTGTGTTAATATTTACCACCATAGCCTAAAGAGCAATGTAAAGCATTAAAACAGACTTTGGATTTGCACAGTAACGCTCCAGCCTCTGTCCCACAACCCCCAGCCTCCAGGTTTTCACAGCACAAAACAGTAAAAGTCAGCTGTGAGAAGAATTGTGTGTTTTGGGGGATTTGTCCCCCAGCATTTAACCGTTTATGACATTAGCAACTGCCAACAGCCGCTAAACCTGCCACTGATCCGACAAACAAACCCTGATTTACAGCCTGTCACTCCAGTGCTTTTACTGAGAAATGTTCCCAGCAGGGGCTGGACGCAAACCTTTCCACATTGATCTGTGTCTGCCCACAGTCAATGATTAATGTTCCTGTCAGGAATCAACTGACACAAACACACACAAACACATATACACTCATCCACAGCTTTTCTTTAAAATGTTAAGAGCTGGATTTTGCTCTTGGGAGCAAAACAGAACTTTTCTTTCAATACAAATAAAGAAAATGGCATGCTAATTGCAGAACAGGGTGTGCTTTCATCCACACCTGAATCCTGTTTTTTCAGTTAAGGCTCCTTGTCTTAAAGTACGGCCCAAGAGTCTCACTATACTGCAGCTGAAAGCAGAAGTTGTACAGTACAGGCCTGCTCCACAGCTAGCTCTCTTGGATAACTTCTAATGGGTATTATTGCTTGCATAATTGGAAAACTCATTAAAAATAAATCAACAATAGTGCTTAGCTTCACAGTCATAATAGCTCAGCCATCGGTTGCCTGTTCAATCGAGACGCGATGGCTGTAGAGAAATAGAAAAGTTTACCAAACAAAAAAAAACATGTCACACTCATGAAAAATGAGCGTTCCTCTTTAGCAGGGCATGTTCAGGAAATTACAATAAACTACTGGCATTCATACCAGTCATAAGATGCACTCAATTGTTATATGCCTCAACTGTTTTTCTTAACCTCCATAATTCGGTCAAAGAATAATTAGAATTTATATAAACTCACTTTTAGGTCGTCATTTTTATAGGCCGCGTGGCTGGCCCACGTTAAAAACAAGAGGTAGACCCTTTCACTAATTACCTGTCCATGGCTCCAATAGTGGGCATGCTGCCGTCCATACAGATGTGTGTCTTCACTGGTGGACTAAAGGAGGGTTCAGCCTTGATGAATGAGTTGTGCCAGAAAAGCTTTCATAGTAATAATGCTGATTAGAAGTCACAGAAATGATATGAGTCACTGGGCTTCTGTGCTGGCTGAGTGAAGATGACTCTTGTTCCCCATAATGAGATCCAAACGACCTCCGGCTATTCCCGGCGCTCTGTGCTCTCCACAGGCTGAGGTCTCAAACTGATAAATACAGGTGCTCCCTTACTGCGTTTATAGTTCATCATGTTTAGAAAAATAGTATGGTTCCATTAAGAGTAGTAATTAAATCAATGTTCCGCTTTAAGAATATGCATACTTGAGGAAAATAAACAATTCTTTCACCCTCAATTAGTGATTAAAATTACTGACTTATTATTTAGTTAAAGGGATATTATAGTTTGGGAAATACATTTGCTGTACAGTATATGCCTCCTTTTCAAGAGTCAATGAAAGAGTTGAAGTCAGAATGTGGTTAGCCTAGCTTAGCATAAAGACGCAGGAAGGAAGCAGATGAATAAAAATGTAAAAACTTTGTGATTCTAAAAATTACGTGTTAGTTGATGAACTGATCTGTGCAGCATGTCTGCTAAAGGCACCGGTTGCTTCTTTTTATTTATTTAACCAGGAAAACCTCATTGAGATTAAGAATCTCCTTTACAAGAATGTTATGATTAACGTCGGGCCACCCCACCGACCCGAGCAGCGTGTGTCGTGATACCTATTGCTTTTCATTTCAGTGCCCAAGTTAACAGACTAGAGGAACCACACAGCCTGCGTGAGACGGCAGCAGCAGCGATGCAGCAGGAACTCTCTCTGCGTGGACACCACACGAGCCAGAAGCAGCAGTTCAGCGAGGTAGCCGTCACGCTGCGGTGTGGCCTGGCTGTTAAAAGTTGAGGCGGACAGGTTTTGGTACTACACCTGAACCTTTTAATGTTTTTAATGTTTGTTCGGGTTAAATGAGACACATTTCTGAGCTTTACTGTACACTGTGTCTACACACTACAAGCCAAGTTCTTTTTTTTCATCCACGTCATGTGGAACAGATATATTAATCAATACAGCTGTCTATACAGGCTATGGAACCTTACTTTACTTTTGTCTATTTTTTCAGTTTTATGGCAGGGCAGCTATGGCTCAGGAGGTAGAGAGGTTCGATCAATGGACACCCACTCTACCTCCTGAGTAGTTCGATCCCCAGCTCCTGTCCACATGTCAACGTGTCCTTGGGCAAGACTCTGAACCCTAAGTATATATATAGCCATATAGACAGATAACATGCTAATGGGAAACATTACAAATAGTTGCTTTAATGAGCATTTCTCTACGTTCACACTGTGTGGGGACAGAAACATCAGTGTGGATTCTTTCCTGTCTCCATGTCAGCCTGTTGTCTGATACAAAGACCACCAGACAAGTAAATCTGGTGAAGATCAGATGGGTGGATTGGCATTCAGGCTGCAGTTCTTTTCTCAATTCATCCATTTTGCTTTTCCCATTCTGGATCAAAGGAGGCTGGAGTGAAAGGGAGAGAAACCAGTTCCTAGTCTATCATGGGGTAATGGGTAGTTAAGAGTTCCCAGTTCATTAGAGCTGCAAGCTTTTGGGCTATGGGAGGAAACTGGAACAAGAAAATGCCAACATGGGGGAAACATGCAAACAGAGGGGATCACAGCCAAGACTGAAAAATCCAGTACACTGAGTGAGCTTCACTGTGAACACTTGTGATCAATGACATAATGAAAAATAATTGTGATATGTTAAAGTATAAATAATAGCTGACAGTGGGGGTGGGTGTTCATGTTCAGGAACAATGGCAGATTATTATTATTATCACAATAAAACATCAATACCCATCCATCCACCCCGAAGTACGGGTTGATGGATGTGTCAAAAAGTATGAGACTTAGACAGCTGTTCCATTTTAAACAGTCAATATTGGTTTGAGTTTACAATGGACTACAATCTTCCCGCCAACCTTAACCACCAAGTAATTCTTCTTAGCCATCTAGTTTTTGTTTCTAAGCCCAGCTCTAGTTTAACCACAGCTGCGGACGATCATTCTACTGTCATATGTTTTACTTGTAAAAATTTAACTTGTAAATATTACTATTTGTCAAACACAATTTAACCTGTGGAAGTGTCCACTGTTTTTAATTCTAACGAATAGCTTGTTTATTTTTTTATCACATTCTAGTATCTCATCAAAGTCTGTCAAATTGTCTTTTAACAGGGTGCTTTCTATTTCGTTTTATTTGTACTGTATTGCATCATTTATTGTTATCTACCCCTATTAAGCTGTAACTTAGCTGTGCTGCATGGATCTGGTAATCTGATAAATTAATTTGCAAACAGCAAGCTAGCCAATGTACCAGCCAGATTAACTGTGGGAGTCTAGATGAATTATCTGATGTAATCCACTCAAGACTCGAGTATTTTGCTACTTTAGCAAGCCAGCTACGTTGACTTTGTTGTGATGTAATATTCACACAACAGATCTGCCAGGCCGAACATATCTGGTACCCACACTGGTCATTTGCGTTAGCAAACTCAATTTCTAAGTTCGCTAGTGTTGAACACTGTTGGCGCTGTAGGGCAGCTGAAGAGAGGCATGGCACTCAGAAGCATGCATAACGTCACAATCTTTGGATTTTCCTGAAAAAATCCATCCCGTGTTTTTTACATAAAAATCAGCCCATGCATGAGAAATCGAGAAAGTTGGGGAAGGTCTCATTTTTACGTTACAATCTGTTCACACATAGGCAGCACAAAGCGACGAATACATGTAAAATGTTACATATAGAACCTTTTTAAAAAGGTGTGTCATTTAATTCTACAATATAAGAAAATGTATCCACGGTATGCTTGTGTTTTCATCTCCTCTCATGCTTCTGCAAGTGCCTCTGGAGACTTCTGAAAGATTGTTTTCCCCCACAAAATATAATTCTCAGCACTGATGAGAAACCCCATCTTTAGTAATAGCTTATATTTTCATAACACAAGAGAAATGACAGATACCACATTTTAAGAACAGGTCTTACTGGGTAATACGGCCTAATACATTAAAGTCAAACACATTAGATATGTAATGCCTATTAACTCCTGCAGCGTGCCATAAATCTTAATTGCAGGTAACCGTATATAGAGGTTACACATGATAGCTGCTTGGACCATCATTAGTCTTAATGGAGACACTAAAGACATGTGTGTATGTGTTTGTGTTATGTGCACAGACACATAACACAAACCACATAGGTGTCACATTTTAATGTAGCTGTTTACATAGTGATTATGAATTCTTGTTGGGTGCACTGTCTGACAAGATTAACAGTACCTTACTGCAGCACTAGCAAAATGCTGGCCCATTATTAAAATGTAATTACTACCTCAACTTCTGCTAGAAATCTCTCTCCCAGCGTATTTTGAAAAATGCAACAGTAGTGATGTGTCAATCATGAGCATATTGTTTATGGAACTACTCTTTTGATACAAACAAGAAGTAAGAAGTCGTCTTAGAGAGACGTTGTTCTTCTGGCTGAGTCTGCGCATGTGCATTGTGAAACAATAATAATGCATGAGTTTCGTTTTTCTCACGTAACAGCTACACAGGCTCAGTATTGGACTGGTGCTGTGTCCAAAATCATTCACTCATTCACTAGTTCCTACTCACTATCTAGGGAGTTCACTGTAGAGGACTTTATAGTGAGATCACTGGCAAAAAAAAGCGTACTTATTACTTACTACTTACTTTCTCTCTTCTTAGATATTTTTATCAGTGACCATTGATTGCACACTACTTTTCACAATGCATTGTGGGATACTGTGAGTTCACTATATAGGGCCTAATAATTCTCACTGTACATTCAGACAGCACTATAAAATGGCAAACTCACAATATAGTGGACTATGTGGTGAGTAGTGACTGATTGAATGAGTTGCCCCCCCCACCCTCTGAAAGCAATGAATGACTCAAAAAATGAGCAGTTTATTTTACTGAGTGAGATTTAAGGATCTAAGTCACTAAAACAAACCGGTTATGCCATCACTACAACGGAGGAGTGAGGGAACACCAACTACTGGAGGAGGCGTGGCCACGTGGCTCGTCGTGTGGGTCGGGGACACGGGGTAGATTGATTAGAGGGTGTTAACATTTTTTTTTTTTTCATTACGTAGAGTAGTTCCAACCGGTTGACTCTATGTCAGCATTGGCATCGCAAGGTTCAGGGCTGATTTAAAACAGTAGATGGAGTGTTCAGCCATTTTCAACCCATGACATTCAGATTTTTATGAAAGTGTTAATAAATGTCAATATTAAACACAGCACTGATGTGTTTCATCACAGTACAATCATATTTAGTTTACAGCTCAAAAAACATGTTTAAGTGTGTAGTACCTCTTGTAGGTATTTAAGGTATACTTCCCTTTTAAATACCTTTTGTTAATACAGATGCAGTGCATTGAGCAAGGTTCAACCTTTCTGCCATGGTCCAAGTGTACACGTGTTATGTTGTGAAATGACACGATTGATGTACTTTGACTAAGTATTAGATTTATTTCACGATGTTCTGACAAACACAAGTTATCTGGATAGTGGAGAAATGTGTTGCTAGGAGATATTGTAAACAGATAGAACACAACACTTCAAATCTTTGTCAAAATACATTTTTGCAGCTACATTTTACTGTGAAAAAATAAGGCTCTAAGTTTTGTTACTTTTGATGAAAACACTGTTGGACATAGCAGCACACAGAGATGCTGGACATTCAGACATTAATAAAAATAAGAATTTTTTGACATTTAAGATTGGATTTTTTGGGATGTTATTTTTCTGGTGTCTTGGGATTAGAATTTAAACACCAATACGTTAAAATGCTGTGAACTGTTTATTATATACACGTCAACTTTTAGATTTTAAAACACTTAAAACATTGGTGATTCCCAGCATATTATTACCCCTGATATCAATGTGCTGCAGATAACTGTACTGTATTGATTGTGAATCCCCTCCTCTAACCTGCAATCAAACCCATGTTGTGTCTGTTGGGAGATCAATGACAACTGTGGCAGAATCCTCCCTCAGGGACTCTGTAGAGGTCAGTACTGATGTGGGTGGTTGGTAGAGGAGATAATCTCTGTCCCCCCCAGGGTGTTTATGTGTGTTTACATAGCAGTAGCTGATGGGATAGTTACAGGGTAGCTGTATAGTCACATAGTAAAGCTTCTTGGTTGTGTCTGTGACTCTGCAAATGATCAGTGTGATGGGCGTGGGATGATGATGCTTGTTACGTCCCCACCTAGATGGTGCTAGGGGTTGTGGAGGGAACGAACACGCGACGGGAGAAAGCGACTCAAACACAGTATGTTTGTGATGAAAAAAAAGGAATTTATTATTAACAAACAAAACGGTGGAGGAGGCCGAGACAAATGGTTGCGCCAAAGTAACTGCAAACAAATACCAAAACACAAGCCTAGCTTGAAAGCTTTTAACTAAGGAAACCATAAACCAAAAACCTAGCTATCTGACCTACAAAAAGAGTTTGTCAAAACGATACACGGGCGGCGCCAACCGCTAGCTAGTGTTACAAACAAAGGTTTTCCTACGTGCG
>JAVQJD010074268.1:0-14367 GCA_036023655.1 Nannoperca australis | reverse complement strand
AAGGTCCCTGAAGCAAGAGATGAGTTAATGACATGGAGAAGAAATGTTATGATGGAGGGGGAGATAGATAGAAGGAGAGGGGAGGGAATAGGGTCAAGATACAGTTCTGTAAGATACAGAATTACACAGGTGGTTTGTCTGTTGTGTATTTTTGTCATTTCCAGTTTGAATTAAGGGCCATTAACTTACAGCATGACATCAGTGCCAAACACAACATTATCAGTACATTTCAACACAGACCACACAGATCAACATGTATGCAAACTGTAGAACTGTAGTGATACCAGCAGCTGTGTCATTCACTGTGTGGGAGACAGATCCGGATGCTTTTGAAAAGTTTAGGGAAGCAAGTTGTGTGCTGCTCTTTATTGGAGTTTGGATCATTTCCGCACTGCACATTTGCCAAAGCAATCTTTTAGTCCTTGAAGCCTTTTCTCTTGTATAAGTAAAGACGTGTAGTTGGAAAACACTTCCAAAAAAGCATCCAGCTCACTTTTGTGTGGCTTGTCCAGCTGTGTTTCTGAGTGCAGGCTCACTGTTGCCTCTTGTGGCTGAAAGAGGAAAAACACACCACATCTGTGGTTGTCAGCAAATACAAGAGTGGGGTGTGTGTGTTTTTACACCACTAGCAACAGGTGGCAACAATGAGACATGTTGTCTTGCCGCACCATGATACGGCGAGGAAGATGGCACACTCAAAAACAGGCCGCACAAAGGTGAGATGTATGCTCTATAGGCTCTATACTTTACTTTTACAAGACAAAAAGCTTAAAGGTTGAGGTAGAGCTGATTGATTTGGCAAATATATTTTGGGTTGACTTCTCCACCTCAAATAAAGAGCAATGTACAGACACATTTCACAGGCAAGTATAACATTAAACTGAGATTAGTACATTTCAATGCGGAAAAAATAAAATGTCTTCCTTTTACAAGCTCCTTTTTGCACCTCTGCTCAATTCACTAGCCCTAATGGTTTTGCTGCTATTCTTAATTATGGTGATTAATTTATAAGCTACTAATACAGATAGATATTCTTTGTAACTGACCTTACTGAGTCACTTTGGTAACTTTATGATTGTACTTGTTTTAGACGATACCATTCTCCTGAAGCTGCCCCTCCTGTAGTAAAAGCTACATGGGCTCCATTTAAAGCTTGATTACAGTCCACAGTATTGAAAAGGAACAGGACAAGAGTGCAGAAAAACTGTAAAACAAATTCACATCAATTAGCATTAATTTGCTGAAATGAACTGAGAACCCTCCACTTTAATGCAAGTCCCACAGTCACTGGTGTTGTAGCCATGGGTTGGTCTGCCAATTGTACACCAAAATGTCTGGCTTCCTTTAGCTTAGCTAAATGTTTGACTTTGACTCTGGCTCTCAACCATTTGGGCCGATGAACCAAAGCAGTGCCTGAGCTGCTGAGGCCGTGCAGAGCTGCAGAGTGGTCTGTTAGCTCATAGCTGAACTGACACTTCTAACAACCCCTTCACATAACAGGGAGTCATCTCACTCAACGTTAGCATCAAAATACGGCCTAATAATAAATGTTTTATTGTGATATTCCTTCAACCTCTGACCTCCCTGAAGAAGTCCAACGTAAATGTCTTTTGGACGTAAAGTCAGTTCTGTTTAGTTCAGTGTGTATTGGCAGGAATAGGCAGACTGAAAGCTTTCTAATGCAGCTGCGATTCATCAAATAAAGAACATCCCAGAATATCAATTCTGTTTGTCTGGATGTTTATTTGTGTGAGATAATGAGTTTCCATCTCAGTCACAGATTTAGAACATTTGCCAATCTGAAGGTAATTTAAGTTTTCTTTTTTTTTCATTTCCTGAAGTGAAAATGTTGTAGATTGACTCAAAATACTCAGACGTGAGCAAACCAGTTTTTAAAAAAGCAGAGAAGAAACTCATCAGAAAGAAATTTCATTCATACAGTGCTCAACTCTGACATGTTGGGGGGATTTATGATTATTTTGTTTGGTCTTTCCTTCTCCTCCACGTGCTCACTCTCTCTGACTGCAGATATGTATCGCCTGGAGCTGGCCGGTGGTCTGGGAGTCATATTGTTGCTGCTGGGAGTCCTCACAGCACTTTATAAGTGTTACAACCTGGAGATCATGCTCTGCTACAGGAGACACTTTGGGAGTGATGAGACTGAAGATGGTAAGCCCATGTGTGGGCACACACAACAGCAACTTACAACAGAACCAGCGCTCTTATCAACATACATAACTGAACCAGGAAGAGCAGAGAACTACAAACATGGAAGACAGCATTCTGTCTTAAGGTTGAAGAGGTTTCTGCTAAATGTCCATGTTGCCAACTTGTTGCTGCACTCACAGTTGTTGGACATTAAGTGCTGTGCACACAGTGAAAAGCCGATATGTAAGTAATAATAGAAACCTGTTGGTGAAGCAATACAAAGCACAAAAGATGCAATTACACTGAATCAAGTCTACATTTAAGTCAAAGAAAGCAATTAACAAAAACAAAGCATATGAACTGTTTTTGTTTTCTCGATTGATTCTGAGAATGAACTTTGTCTTATGTCGCCTGTTGAAGGGATGATGACAAAGCGATATGAGTGAATAAATGATAGCTACATAAATAAACAAACTAAAGTAAATTGCAGAAAGAAAATGACAAAGACGTTATTTTGATTGAAAGTATTGATTTCAAATTAAAGTCCTAATTCAGCCTGCTTTTCTTAGCAGGGCTTTCTCAAAATCCAAATGGATTACTGATCTCTTTAATTCTCATCAAGTCCGGATGTATTAGTGATCAGAAAGTCATTATTCAGTGTCTGATCCATTGCTGCATTTTTAAAAAGCATAATTAAATAAGTAAATGTTAGTTGTCTCTCTATAAGCAAAGTGAAACATGTTAATCCTGTAAACAAAAGAACAATCTAAGAAAAAATCTAGTTTGTGTCTTGAGCAGTCCAGGCCAATGATTTAATGTCGCTCTCAGTATAACCGAGACTCATTGTGTCTCACTGTCTCTCTCTTCACAGATAATAAGGAGTATGATGCCTATCTGTCCTACACTAAAGTGGACCTGGACTCTTTGGGCAGGTCAGTTGTATATGAATTAAACATTGCTTTCTTATCATGCTAACACCACTGGTTCTTGAACTCACTCGTCAGTGTCAGCGGCATGAAAGCAATTTGCTAACCGTGATCAATGTGCATTGGACAATAAAACCTTGTTAATGCTTAAATGTAGATTTTAAACAGCCTCCACTACTTCAAGGAAAAGTTCAACAATTTGGGAAATACGGAAATTCACTTTCTTTCTTAGAGTGAGACGAGAAGGTTGATGTATGCATGTTAAGTATGGAGCAGAAGTCACAACGTCGTTAGCCTAGCGTGGCATAACAAGTGAGCCTCTCACTCTCTAAAGGAAAAAAAACATGTTGGTCTTTGTTTGACCTCTTGAAAAAGCCAGGCTAGCTGTTCCCCCTTGATTCTTGTCTGTATGCTAAGCTAAGCTAAGCTAAGCTAAGCCACAGCTCTATATTTAATGATGCTAAACTGGTATCAATCTTTTCATCTCACTTTGGGTAAACTAAAGTAAGCTAAGCTAAGCTAAGCACAGTGACTATAACTCAGTGCTTCTTGCAGCTGCTTCACAGTAAAAGACATAGCAACTTATCTTTGAGCGGTAACAAAATCATCAGGCTTAATGATGTCACATTACGTCATTTCTGGGTATTTGTTTCGTTGTTTTGTTAAAATGCCTTTTCAGCCACCACCAGGTGCTCAATTATCTGATGGTTCTGAATTTAATTTTGAATAATCTTTACTCCCTCCCCAGCAGGATGAGCAGCGATGAGGAAACGTTTGCTTTGGAGATCCTGCCGGACGTTTTAGAGAAACATTATGGATACAAGCTGTTTATACCAGACAGAGATCTAATTCCCAGCAGCAGTAAGTATCCCGCTATCTGACTATCTACCTTAGCTGCTCTTCTCCTGCTCACACACACACACACACACACACACACCCTGTCTCTCCCTCTATGGGCCAAATTAGCCCCCAATACCCAGAATTCATCTCTTCTCTGTCAGAGAAGGAATTGTATGTTGTATGTATCTTCATCATACACACACATATGTCTGTGTATGATCTCAGGTGAATATACCATGTATAACACACACACACACAAACACACAGCAATACACAGTCTATGTTTCTCATAGTTTCTGTTCTGACTTGGTCTCCTAAAATGAACACACACACACAATCTGTCTTCCTAACCTCTTGTCTAGGTCTCACCCTAACACCCATAAATGCACCCTCTCTCTCTCTCTCTCTCTCTCTCACACACACACACACACACACACACACAAGAGTTATCACAATGCACACACACACACACAGTTTGTCATCATTCCCTGAGTTATGTGTCACTCTCTGTCCAAAGGTGGGGAGGGGGCAATATGACTGTTATTGCGGTTATCTGTCAAAGCTGTGACCTGACACACACACACACACACACACACACACACACACACACTCACAGGTGCACAACGACACATAATTCCATTAGTGACACACACGGGGGGGCATAACTCTTACATATGTAGGCACACACCATATAGCTGTCTATCTACCTGTCTAGCTGCCCTCTTAATAATCATAAACTTATACACGCTCAAATTTAAATGGGTGATGTTTAATTGCACTGATAGTCACACTTACAATACAATATAGTCCATGTCGTCTGTGTTTCTGCTTCACACACAGCAGACACGCATTATATTCTTCACGCAGACGCTGTCTAGCAGTAAAAGACTTTTCAGCAGATTTATTTGATATTTAAATGCAATATAAAAAAAACTGCACACATTACAACCCTTATGAATGACCCATCCTACTTAGACTGCACTGATAATGTAAATTATCTTGATCTTTGTCAAGAAATAAGTCTGTTTACTTTGATATTTCTTTACTATTCATTAGGCAACGTGACTTATGTGCTTTAGGGGAGTGAATATGCAAAACACCTGCTTATTGCTTTAAAACACATTCAGTAGTCTGTGACACTCCTGGTTAACTCAAAAGAAGTGTCGAACTAATGCGTGGAATAACATATTGAGCCATTAACCCCTGTGTATTAGCATTTTGTTACGGAAATCGCATTTCAACTTGTCCTAAAAAAAGAATGTAGTCGCTAAAATTACTTCATGCTGTGGCTAGAAAGTAACAAACTAATCTGTGTTCTTTATTCATTATTTAACATTTTCTCTTAAAATACATAAATAAATTGACTTTATGGTTCATAATTCATCACCATGCTTTACATAGTCTGCCTTTAGCCAAAATGATGCCTCCTCCCAACACACATGAAAAAGTCATATTTCCTCCAAAAATGAGGCTGAAAACATCCGAAAAACAAATGTCCACTGTGCATAACTACACACACAACAGTCTAAGCTGCATATGAACTAAAGGTTACGTTGTGTAAAAAATTGTCACAGAGACACTGAGAGGTGCGTTTTTACTGCTTACCAAAGCCATTGACAGAGCAACACAACGACGCGACCTAAAATACACCATTTAATTATCCACTCCATTAGCCCCCCGAAATTAACAAGAGAGCGAGAAATAAACAGCGGGAACAGAAAGAGAAGGGGACGGGGGGTCACTGGTTTGTGTTATTTCATTAATTGATTTACATAATCCTCAAAACCCGAGCGGGATGACGAAGTGAAGGGCAGGAGAGAGGAGGGGAGGTTAAGTGTGGGGAAAAGAGAGGGATGGCAAAGCAAACCAGAGAGGACAAAGAAAGGGGCATAATTTTGGGATGTTCTGTACTATTTGTGCCCCTCAAATTGAGCGTGAAATTGCAATGTGTTGCTGGAGAGTCTCTGTCATTAATTTAGTTAGCAAGTGGAGAGATGGTGAAGGAGAGAAACATACACAGAGAGGGGGATCTGTTGTTCACAGAACACAGGGTTTTTTTCCACTAACCACAAATTTGAGAAATAATGAGCAATTTTAGTGACGCACGTTCCAAAAAACATTGAGATGTTGCAAACAAATAATTGGAAATGGGATAATTTGGGAAGATACGTTTACACGGGGCCTGACACGAGGCAGCAGCACCACAGTGAGGATGAAAAGAAGCATCTCAAACTGCCAGAAAGTCTTTTGGACCTATATTGACACATTCACAAGTTTCTTAATTCTACGTAAAAACGGAGTTCACTGTGCGGTGTCAGAGCCAAAACTCTGGCACTGTAGTAGTAGTAGTCACAGTATTTCTGTCACTGTCCAGTCATTCATGAACAAAATGAGTTAAAGGATGCCGCCAGCAGAAAGAAGGCAGATGCTATATAGGTTTTTCTATACATAGACCGCTTTCCACTAACTTTTCGTGTTCTTTTTGGGAAACAAATAAAGGAACAGTTCAGAGGAAGAGATCGATACCACCCTAATCCTATATATATATATATATATATATATATATATATAAATATATATATATGGCTGCCAGGTGTATTTGTCCATTTTGGAAAGAGCTACTTTAGCTTTTCCCTCTCCAGCTTTTATGCTAAGCTAGGCTAACCACTTTTGGACTCCAGCTCCATGATTAACGTGCAGACGTGTGGTTCATATCAATCCTCCTGTGTCAAGCACGTGATAATAGCAAAAGCAACAGCAAGGTTAATCCTGTTTAATCCGGCCGCTGCTCTTCCTCACGGCTATGCTTCTGTCAAGAAAAAGACACTACAACAAACAAAGACACAAACACTTCTACACTATTATGTCTGCTTTTCTTTTAAACTTGGTGTTTGTCATAATGACAAAACAGGATAAAACAGCATTGACAATAATGAGGACTGTTTCTTTTATTCTATATTTAGTATATATTGATAATAAATGACATCCCTCTCTTCTTGCTCTTTTTAGCTTCAACTTTATCTCCATGTCTCTCTCTCTCAGCCTACATTGAGGACTTGGCTCGAAGCGTTGAACAGAGCAGACGTTTGATCATCGTTTTGACTCCAGAGTTTGTCGCCAAGAGAGGGTGGAGCATCTTCCAAATAGAGACACGCCTCCACTCCATGCTGGTCACCGGGGAGATCAAGGTATGATTTGGGACGTAAACAGGAAATGCAACAATTATTACATGTTCAAGGAAGATGTGAGGTACTTTGCACAATAAGGAGAGTTGCTCTACTTTCTCTCTTCTCTAACACCTCTCCTCATGTATGTTTCTGTGTCCAGGTGATCATGATAGAGTGTGCAGACCTGAAGAATGTCATCAACTACCAAGAGGTGGAAGCACTTAAACATACAATCAAGGTATACACAAGGAGGGATGAATAGAGGGAGGCAGGAAGAAGGGTGGGATCTGATCATTCGACACCAGGAGACTAAAACAATAACACAACCCCCAAATCTCTTCTCTTCTCCTCAGGTCTTATCCATCATCAAGTGGAGGGGTCCTAAGAGCAATGAGCTGTCATCTAAGTTTTGGAAACAGGTGGTCTACGAGATGCCTGCTAAACGCAGAGAGACGTTGTCCAGACGTCAGGTATGCTGCCACAAACAAACAAACATTTTTTCCATATGTTTTGTAGTTTTTCACAGTCACGTAAACCATGAACCTTTGCATTAGCTACCAAAAGCAATAGTATAGCAGGAAAGTGTCATTAATTTTTTTATTTGTTGCTAAACCCAACCATTAGAATAAAATAGAATTTTACACGTCTTAAAGAAAATGTAGTGAAGCCCCTTTCCTTCTGCTCATGGGCCATACACATAGTGCATAGCTACAGGCGTACAGGAAGAAAAACACCATCTCTGTGGACGTCCAGGAGGCAAAAAAAAAAAAATAGCCGTGGAAATCTAGTTTGCATATTTACTTATGCTCCCCTAGGGTCCGTGCATTCACACAAAACAGATGGCCTTTGAAATGTCTGCTAAATGCAGGTAATGTATGAAAATTGGAATCACAATGGGGGGAAATATGTACATGTTTACCATGTTTACCTCAGGTGACATGTGCCCTGTTTAAAAAAGAGATGTTCTCCTGCTGCTTGGCACTGGAGAATAATCCCTGAGAAACACACAGATGGGATAGTATCATGTTAATGTCCTTCAGTCAAACTTTGTAATTTTTACTCCTCTAGTTTTGTTCAGAACAGCCATTCATACTTACAAACTGCCAAAAAAAAGCCCACCACACAGACTTTTCAAGTCTTTGTGAGTTTAAGTGGATAGATCATGCTTTCAAAGCCTGATGCAACACAATGAACCCCCCGAGAAAGGTGAAACGCTCTCTGCAATCTATCGGCAAAAGAACACACTTCCTACCTTCTTGAAAAATTGCACAAGAACGCTGAAGAATTCTTGCCATCCATCATGCTCAGCAACATACGGTGAATGGCAATCAGGTCTGTTTTGACCCCTCACCACCACAGAAATCTCCAACCTTGGAGGAAGACGCTTCATGGACTGCCTCAATCCATGTGACTTTTGTTTACCTATCCGAGTTCACTTGGAATTGGACGGTGTCAACCTAAATGAACCAAACACATACATTTACTTTAGAAATAATGGTTCAGACCAAAGGAACCAAGCAAAGGCTATGATTTCAACCTTTTTGTATTTTCTAAACCTCTGGCTGTGTCAGTAACTGAGCTTTTAGTCATATCACTCAATGTAATTTATTATTTTCTATGCACATACTATATACATGATGTGACCTGCACTGATATCAGATGTGCCATAAGACATGTGGCAGCTTCTGCACTTTATGTTACATGTCTTTACATCAAGAACTACTATATATGTGGTATTATAACAAATCCTGCACAGGGTTTTCAAATCTACCCCACATTGACTTAATTTACTTAAAGGGTGTTATTCTATATATCTCATTGTCAGCAGATCCCAAAGGAACAATGTGTGAGTCTGTCTCTCATTAGGTTTTGACTTTCCATGTCTTGTCTGTGATACACAGACCAAAGCCTTCACTCCTGCTGAACGTTTATTATGTCTTTTAAGAAGTAGGTCTATTCTGAAATATAGCTCTATTTTCTTCTATTTTCTTAAGTCTAAATAACTTCCTGAGAATGCTGGGTACTGTGGGTTTTAGCAGATGTTATTCAAAGAAGAGTAAATAGTGTTTTTGTTAGGGACTATTTTCAGCCGCAGATTAACACACATTTGGCATTCTAGTGAGTATGAGATTTTGTGTGAAACAAAGTGTCAGCCAGTGCAACAGTGAGGCTCGCTGATGTGATTTAATAGTTTTGGGGAAAGAATGGTGCTTATGGAACAGAGGAATAACACATCTCAGGCTTTATCTACAAAGACACTTAGTTAGTGGGATTAATTCATTGTTGGTTTTGGTCTTTTCATGGGATTTGTCCCTATTCTTTTACCATGTACTTCAGTACTTTTGTTAATTTCTTCATTAGGATACAAATCTCCCTGACTACACAAACATTAGTAATAATTGTGTTTCTATGGCAACAGGTGATGGACTCTGGTGAACAGGGCCTCTTTGGTGACCTACAGACCACCGTCTCCACCATTGCCATGACAACAACCTCTGCCTCCTTGGTGCCCCCTAATGAGAGTCGACATGGACATCATCAGGTCAACTGCTGCATGCGTGTCACTTTAAACTGATGTTGTCATTTAGGTGTTTCTGAAACCAGTGCTGCCATCAAATAGATTGCTAATAAATGAATAATGTCATATTTCAAAATTCATGCTGGTCAAGCACACAATACATTTTTGGCATGGCATTTCTGCAGGCTAGTGGCATGTAATGATTACAGTGATTCACGTGAGTTAGCTTTGGTCCAACTACATTTTAAAGAGACTGGACCAATTAAGTGCCTCCGTACACGAGCACACTGTCTGCATAATTACTGTGATGGGCCTAATCTGACACTAGCTGCACTGCCTATATTTCTGCCACTGTCTGACACCACATTTAAAATATCCTAAAAGACAGAGAGAGGAGACTTTTTCTTGCTGAATGAGAAGTGAAATCCCAGCTTCATTTATTTTTAACACTTTACAGAGTTCGTGTTTTCACCGTTGCTTTTGACAGTTCGTCCAGTAATTAAAGGGATGTCTAAGAATGCCGGCATTAAGATCGTAAGGTTTAATTGCCTCTTGGAATAATACGTTATGTGATGAAAGAAAATCGCCTTTTCTCGCCACAGGTTGCCTTGGCGACAGAGATCCCTGACTACAACCAGATGACTTTGCCCCTGGGAGGCGGTCACACTGCTACAGCAGCCCAAATGAGGCATTTCTGTCGCAGCTACGAGTTCCAACTTCCCCCACAGCCTTCCTCCCTGTCGCCTCCCCTCCCACCTCCCTCCACCGTGCAGTTTTCTACTCTGGGTCCTGGTGGGCGCCACGTCTATTGCAACATCCCTATGACACTGCTGAATGGACAGGTAAGAGAAAAGACAGAACCACTTTTCTTTTTTTTGGTTTCTAGCATGCAACATCTCCACAGTGTAGATTTTCTTTCATTTGCATGCTGTTGTTTATATGCATGTACTCAAGAGTTTAATCACATTAAAAATAAAACCCCTCTTTTCTCCCCAGGGGTTCAGAGCAGTTCACTGGGGAACAAGAGGTCTGTTTGAATAAAAGAAAATGTAGAAAAAAAAGTATCTTCATATCATCCAACCTTAAAATATGTATTTATTTCAACAGACTGGGAAATAGCTCTCATATGCAATATAGCTATATATATATTATGACGCATGGTGTGCTATTGGCATGCAATAGTACTGTATATACTGTAGAGTGCAGCCCCTTTTCTCTTTTTAATTTGAGATTTTTGCTAGGTGTTGTGGTGTGGGGGAGATTCCTGCTAATAACTGTTGTGCTGTGTTTTTTTCAGGTGCCTCAGAGCAGTACGCTTGGGAAGAAGCCAGAGCTCCACCTGAACAGCACCTTTGTACCTCTCACCAGCAGAGAACTAAGCTCTGACATCTGGTAGAAGGACTGCGCAGCTGGTACTGGATTACAGACCGGTTTACAGACTGCTTTTACTCGGGCTTTGGACATGGTGTAGACTGGTTGGTCGACTGTTGGGTTTTTGGAATAGTGTACAGCCTTGGATTTCAGGAGGGACTGCTTGCAGACTGCCTACAGACCAGTTTGGGCCACTTCATCCCATGCTGTGAACAAAGGACTGCTTGAAGACTGTATAATCCTGGGATTCACAGTAGTTACTGGCCGCAGACTGCTTACAGACAGATGGATTCAGACTGTAAAACTGATTGTATGCTGGTTTTGGACCTACCAACTCTTTACAGACTGATACAAACTGATGTGTAAGATGATCACTGGGAAGCAACACTATTGTACAACATGACTGGTCACACATGTTTGACTGGTGCAGAGAGTTTGTGGACAGCGATGGACATGTGGATGTAATGAACTGGACAAGTCAATGAAAAGGTCGGGGATACTCAAACATCGAGTAGATATCCACAGACAGGAGTTCTGCATTTGTTGAACAAGCTACCAAGTTGTTGGACCTTGGAGCACAAAAAAAGCAAGCATCTTTAAACCGCAGTCTGCTCATACATCAGCTGTGTTCTCGGGAAACCAACTGATTTGTCAGCTGCTTAACTGCTCGGAAATTTTGGTCGTCTGAAAAACAAAAGTAGCGTGATCTCAAGATCGTAGTAATATCGATCTACCTGTTTACTAGGTGGCTTCAGTGAGTAAACAAGGCAGACTTCAAGCAATGATTTTGGAATACCAGTCCACCTTAAAACAACACGTCAACCTCTCGAAATACAATTCCTGGCTAGCTAGCTCGCTGCCTGGTTTGGTTCTTTGAAGCTAAAATGGTTGACTTAAAAGACATGGATTCCAGCAAGAATATCAAGATAAGAAAGCACAGTTAGCTGGTGTGTAAGGAAACAAAGAGAGTTGACTGAAAGGCTAGTTACTTCTCGAACTAGAAGGATGCCAAAAGGCACCACGAGAGTGCAAACCAGCCAGCTCATCACCTTGTGACCCAGTAATCAGCAACTAGTCAACTCATCAAGAGGTGACCTACCAACCTTTACCACCAAGCTAAAAGCATAAAGGACTTGACTTTTTTCTATTTGCATGACCACCCATTTAGATAAAAAAGAAGAATTAAATAAACATAGATAAAAGAGTCATTTCTCGCAGCCTCTTTTAATATGGAGGAGAATAAACGTCTTATGTTGATGCAGTATATTTGTTTTCTGTCCGGCCATGATGTAATGGTAAAAACTGATAAAGGGAAAAAAGGAGGTGTCCCTCCAAAAACACTTTGATTATTTATTTTTCTTCTGCTTTATTTATCCTTGTAGAGGGTTGGTGAGTTTTCCTTTGCCAGGCTTTGTTTTTAATGTATGTTTGTTACAATAATCTCTGTACAGCTACCATAACTTATGCATAGACCTACACATGACAGTGATTTGTTCCCTATGATTTCTGTTAACACCCACAAAGTGTGTGAGATCCAGAGCCCTTTTTTCATCAGAGGATGGATGGATGGATGGATGCAAGATGGATGGATGGATGGATGCTCATGGCAGTGCAACCCTGCAAATGGACTGACGTTTTGAACCTGTTACTCTGGAATAGAGACCACTACCAGTTAGCCAAAGAGGGCTTTACTGCAGACATAGCCGGTCTCCGAGCTGAACCAGACCACAGTCTTCTTTGTGAGCTTTAAGAAACCAAGATTATTACCATAATATTTAAGCAAAGTGAAAATATTTTGAATTTACTCACAAGTTACTGTCATTGTCTTATTAGAACCAATGAATTCTGGATATTTTAGATTGTTTGATACAATAATTAATTATTTGAGTTGTTATATACAATGGCAATATACAGTATAGTGGTTGTCTTTTGATTTCTGCTCATTTCTTTGACTATTCTTTGGATATATTGGTTGGAATAATTTAACTGAGAGCAAATAAAAATGATATGAGTTGTTTTCTACATTTTGGATGCCTGTTGTCTGACACAACTGTTATTTCTTCTTTCCTCTGCTTCGTCCTGACTTCCACCGTGTCTGTTTTCATTTTCTGCTTCTTGCTTTACCAGACGCTCCGCAAGCTGTTTCCTCATCCTTTCTTTCAACGGTCATCTTCCTCATGTGCTGCTCCCCCACTCCTTTATTTAACATTAACATTTATTCGTGACTCCAAGCCCACTTCCGCTTCTCCCACAGTCATTTGGATTTCCCAATAACTCCGCTGGTCATACTGGGCTAATTTGAACTAGACTGAACTGAGGTACAGTGAGTTGCGTTGCATTTGAACTATATTGAGCTGAGATTTCCAAAGACTGCAGTGAACAGAAGCAAAATAAAGATGTTAAAGATAAACACTTACAAGGCATCTCAAAAATGCCTAAATAAACATTTTATGCACCACACTTTGCTACACTAGTGGTAGCACAATGCAATTATTATATACGATGTCATTATTTCATTTGTGCTGCATTTATTTGTAAGTGAACACAATACTGATTCAACCTATAACCTCCTTTTAAACGAGCACTGTTGAGTTCGTAAGACTCAGAAAGGATTTTGCTTTGCAGGGGGAAAGTACACTGCTGGATCTTTCCTTTGGGCCCTGGGTTGTAAAAGTTCCATCGGACATTAGAGAAAGAGTATTTTGCAATAACTGTGGGAGAGTATTGAATCCACTCTGTGCTCTAACTTACACAACTACACAACTTCCAGTTTTCTTTCTCAAATGAGGATCAATACATTCTATCCTATTCTATATGTTTCATATTTCAGATTAACACGCAGAAATAACACGGAAACTCTGTGTTTCCTGATCAGAATACCAGGAGAGAATTCAGTACATCTGAAGAGTCCAAATCAAATTTCACGTTTGTGTGAATCTCTCCTAATTCAACCTGGTGATTAAAGCTACGGGATTCCATGTAGTTTATAAAACATTATTAGACCGATGCCAACCAAACATACACTGTCTTACTGTACCCCTGTGGTATTTCCCCCTCTCATGTCGCCATGATTTAAGTGCAAACATGAGCAACAACGCTCTCTTGTGGTATGAAGGTAAATGAGAAAACAAAGAAAAAAAGGAAAGAATTTCAAATAAAGGGTGGGGTTGCTAATTAACTTTAATAATATTCTAAACTTTAAGTAGCAGGATACAAGCACAACTCACTTTAGTGTTCTTCTTTCATTTGTGGGGGAAATCCTGTATCCACATGTTGATGTGCTGTTACATGTCTGCCATATATTCACATATATATTCATTATTCTTTTTTCAATAACTTTATTGAGCATTGTAACTGTATCAAAAAGCAATTTCCCTTCTGGGATTAATAAAGTATT
>JAVQJD010074258.1:0-25034 GCA_036023655.1 Nannoperca australis | reverse complement strand
AGGAGCAACCACAGATCCAGACTCCACAGCGCCGGAGGCAGAAATACCTGCAGAAATCTTTGGGAGAGAGAGAGAGAGAGGGGGACGAGAGAAGCACAGCTAGGGGAAGAAGGTGAATAGAGGATGAACTGTAACAAATGTGATCCCCTGACCTTTGATATAGTGTTATTTTATTTTTTTACGACCAAATACCTGCAAAACTATAACATTCTTCTAATCCTCGTCTTTACTTTGTGTTTAGTGCCAATTTGCAAATTTTAGCATGCCTACACTCTGAACTAAGATGGTGAATAAGATAAGCAATATACCTGCTAAACATCCGTATGCTAGCATTGTTATTATGAACATGTCATACCCTTTTGAGATATTTGAGGCAGGTATATTTATTTATAAGAGTTGGTCTGGACCTGCTCTACATGAAAAAGTGCCCTAAGATAACTTTGTTGTGATATGGCGCTATGTAAATAAAAGTTAATTGAAAATTGAATGTGAGATGTGGTTCAACTCGCACAGGATGCCTTCATATGAGACAACTGTCACTTCTCACTGTTGTACACAGCAGTGAAGGTCCACATACTTCACTGATAAACCACAGAATAAAAAGTTAGCTGGACACAACTCATGTCCAATCCTGCTCAGAGCTGACCCATTCAGACCTGCGTCACTATGTCGCACTGAAGGGGGTATTTACACCTTGATGTTAGCATTTAGTTAAAAGCACAGCTGTGCCAAAGTAAAGCCTCACAGGGTTGAACTAAGTTGGACGTCCTGACTTCAGCTCTCTGCTTAATGCACATTCACTTTTCAGGTTGATATCCATCAACTTAACTTCTTTCTTGGAAAGAAGGAGAATAAGCATATTTCCCAAATGTTTAACACCAGCCACTGACAGTTTCCAACTCATAGACTTGTCGCACGGGTTTTATTTACACTGCATTAGCACAAATGTCTGTCCTCAAGGTAAAAATTAAGTCAAATCAAGTGACAATAAAATGTCTTTTCCTTCCTCCTGGTCCTTGCTTTCTCACAACACAAAGAGCTTTGTGGACTGAAACACACAATTAAAAACAAAGAAGGTGCTATTTTCAAAGAAAAATGATAGAGCTGAAAATTGTAAAACTGCAACAATTAGTTGATTAATCAGTTAATTGATTGACAGAAAATTAACTGTCATTTATTTAGATAGTCAATTAATCATTAGCATCATTATATAAGCAGAAATGTCAAAACATTAGCTATTTCCAGCTTCTCAAATGTGACTTTGATGCTTTTCTTTGTCATAGTAAAGAGATGTCTGTGCTTTGGACTGTTGGTTGAACAAAACAAGAATCATCACCCTGTATTCTAGGAAATGTTTCATCATTTTCTGTCATTTTATAGACAAAATGATGAAGCAAGAAAATAATCAGCAGATTTAGCGATAACAATCAATATCAAGTTTAGTTGCAACTCTAGAAAACTGACATGCTCATTTCATGCAGGCTCTAGTTTTCTTATGAATTCTTAATAACTATTTAATATTTAACAAACAAATCAAACCTATATTTACCTATAACTTTACTGATATCTACCATATATATACCAAGGCCATACAGTATACTGTCTTTCTCTGAGCCAGTGCATGAATTTTGCTCTTTTGCTCATTTGTAGATTAGGCTCATTTCTTTGGTTTTTACTCATTATCCACTAAATGGAAAGTTTGTTTATAAGACAAAAACTATCACATAAGGAGGGTAGTTTATTTTACTACATAATGGGGTAGGGTTTTTCAATCTTTAAAATTAAAATGTTTTATGAAAACAAGCTTATATCATTCATGATCTGTTTCAAAAGAGCATTACGTTTTTATAGTGACTTATAGTTAAGTATAGTAACTTAACAATCATTTTATCTGACAACAGCGTCTCTTGGAAGAGGTTTGTAATGTAACTGAAAATGTTTGAGATTTCTTGAGAAGTCCAGACGTCCTAAAAAAAGTCCACTGGACTTGGTTTAGCCCTGGGGGTTACAGGAAGTTGTAGCTGCCATGTTTAGCTGCTTTGTTGTAGATTCCTTGTAGGTTTCCTGCAGATTTTAGCCTGTGTTGCCAAGTGTTGCAATGGAACCGAGCTGGAGTACGTTTTTATTCCAAGTAAGTGGCACAGTACACCAGTAGCCCGAGAGAGTTGCACAGAGGCTTTTGAAATGGTGTAAATGGTGTTAGTCAAATATTTGCACATTACTTTCTTAAATGAATTAGAGTTAGCCAAGCAAAACAAAGGTGTTAGCGTTAGCCAGCTAGCTTGCTCCGCTGTGTGGGTTGCTGTAGCAAACCCGCTTTATCGAACCCGAGACCTCCGGCTGTGTGGTGTACAGAGATTTTCCAAGGCCGGTATTCTTTGTGTCGGTTAAAATATCTGAACTCTATATCATGGCATATTGTTGTGTTGGTCTCAATTCGCACAGCAACACCGTGAAGCTAATTTCTGGTGCTACTGATGTTGATGCGCGCGCTAGCGACTTAGCTAGCAGGTCGAGCTATTGCATATAGGTATGCTAAGCTAATTGGCTAACGGGTTAGCTAACCAGGGTACTTTTCTCGTTAGCACCACAGCAATCCTCGCCACGATACAGATAATTGGTAGGCAGTGCTTTTATTGTTAAGTCCAAACTTAGCATTCTGTTGATGAAGCAAGGAAAGTGAAGGGTTTTTACTAACTTAACGTTACATCCGACACCCGTCCGTTAACGAGAAGTTGGCTAACGCTAGCACCGTAAATTGAGGGTTGCTTAGCACGCGGACAGCGGCGCTTACACCACGGTTTAGACTCCAAACTTTCCTCTTTAACCAAAAATCTGGAGCCACGGATCGCAAACCAATATATAATTTAGAATTAGGTAAACCTTAAGTCACCATTGACCCAACACTCAAAACTCCTTAACGCCAGCCACGATGTAAACTTGGAAGTGTACAGTGTCCTTTTGTTTTAAAAACATATTATAGCATGTGCAACTTGTAGTAAGAACTTTACTAAAGCATGGGACGGCTATTTTAGAATTATGTATGGTCCTACTTAATGATGGGTGTGCAAGTAATGCTGTGTAAAGTAGTCTAGGAGCTGAGACTTTGAGAATAAAGGGGTTAATCTATTCTCAAAGTTTGTTAGTTCAAAATATCCATTACTTGGATCAGTAAATCAGTCTTTAATTGACGTGTGTGTACAGTAGCTGCTAGTGTGACTGCGGTCAGTGCAAACTGTTTCTGCTTATTGACAATAGAGTATTACTTCTTACATCTATTGCACATCAGAGGCTTTTGGGCAGTCCAAGAATATCTGTTCTATCACCAACTGAAAAATCCACACAATTTTGCTACTACAGAGGATAATATTATGATTACAGTATGTACGTCCACCAGTTTCATGTGTCTGAGGATGCAAAATACAACAGTGAATGTGAGCTGTTTGTTATGAAGAGCCAGAGCTGTCAAATGTCAGATTTTGCAATGCTTCATTGCTGCAGTGAGAACTAAAACACTGAACTGATCCAGACGTTTTCCATGGTTCACTGTAGAAATTAAAATTCCTGATTGCAACCAGTACAAAACTTAATATTAAGCCCAACTTCAAGTGTAAAGCTCTGTGATTGGATGTTTCTTAATGCAGTGATCTCTTCCCTAAAGTGGTTTTGTTCATAGTCTTACCGCTTTGACAGGACCGAGAAATGGCTGACTATTAGTATTGACATAATTACTATTAAGAGGCTAATGTATAGTCGATGCATTTATCTTCTGCTTGCAATTGGTAAAAGAACTAGTTTTTTTGTATGCCAGATCAGAGCTGCGGTTGATAGGAAGATGCTGTAAGTAACATGAAATCGGCTTTTTTGATTTAGACAAAACGGTGAAAGAAGCTTAATTTTCTGTGGTCAAGTACCACAATTTGATGCCCTTGGTGCTGTGGTCCAGTATTTCACTGTTGTTCTTGTTGATTATTATTAAATGTTGATGCTTTGACGTTTTAATTATATCGCTTTGGTTGCTTTTTTTGATGCAATACACAAATGTGACAGCAAGACTCTATCAACAGAAGTTTTATTAACCTGGTTGCCTTTTGTTTGTACTCATTTCACCACAAGAGTTTCTTGTTTTGAAAATGTTCCAATCGCCAGTCCCTATCATTGTCAAAAAAAGTAAGAATAGGACTGTTAATACAATATTCCGACCCATCCCCTTTTCCAAGTATTTTTTAAACTAAAATGTTATGATTTCGCACTTCTGATTTAACTGTAAGACGTAGGTTCATATCCCTTAAACACTCGGGTGGATTTTATGAAGGTTCTGTTGCCATTTTTTGTCATACTTGTATAGTCAACTCACTATATGTGTAGGCCGCAGCAGCTGTTTGTGGTTAGTATTTGTGGCAGTTTGGTTCAAGATATGGCCAGAATACCTGGAGTTGGTGTGAGGGAGACGAGGAGGCTTATTTTTTAGGGTCCATTTGGTTCACATCTAATGAGAAAGCATTCTAATGATCGTCACTTGTTATTGTTCACTAAGCATTGTTATGAGAGGTTTGAAGCCGTTGCAGTTGCTGTCAGACTGTGGAACTCCGGGGACTGCCCCACATATGACAATTGACAAGATATTTTTGTAGCTTTGCGGTGATTTCTTTTTTTCCCTTATTATATGTATAACAAACACCGTTGGAAGCTATCTAATATTTCTCAAGGATGCAGAAAACATCTTGTAAACGAGAAATATTAAGCAAATGAAATTGGTCTATTCACAACTGTTGTTACCTGAGATTTGTATCGTACAATCGAAAGGCAGTATATAACTGCATCACTCAGACATCCTATCAAATGGGACTCTGTCACGGTGATTCCATACCCAGCCTTGCAGTGAAAGAAAAACAATGGCTGGATTAGTTTTATTTGTACTATTTCTTGTTAATTTCCATGCTCCTAACTCTTTTCAGTACAATTTATCTTGGAAGGGACCCCACCCTTCACAACAGATTTGTATCAAAATCATCAGAGGAGCGTGATAGAACAGCAGGCTGCTCTCACTGTTCTTGCTGAGAAAGAGAGCGAGAGAGAGCTTTTGGCTGTCTTTGGCTTACATACACATATGCTAGGAGAAATGCTAATTGCAGTAATGATTCTAGTCTGAGCACTGCTACAGTGTGGAGGATATAAAAGCAAGTCGACAACCTGTGACGGCCCCCAGCTCTCCACCACGCTAAAACGCATAGTGTGGGCGCTTTCATTAAGTAGGGAGGTGGCCGGCAGCTGAACGGACCCCCACCCCCCACCCCAGAGGGCCATAAGTGCATCAGTGCTTGGATTTGTGTCGTCCATAAAAGAACACAGTGGGGGAAAAAGAAGCACTTGGGATCCTGGCCCCCTCAGACCACATGCCCCCTCCTGGCTGACTGGGTTGGGATGCTTGGCTGAACCTGAAAAGCCATGGGTCAGGTCTTTAACCCTGCCCAATGGCGATTACAGAAAAGAACAAGGCTGTCTCAATCGCCACGTCTCTGGGCTGACCTGTTGTAAAGTTGCTGGTTACAATGTGAATCTCTGCTTTCTCCCTGGCCAAAATATTCATACAAGCCCCCACCTTCTGTTCGTCCTATCCCGTTGGGGATCTGCCATGACCAATCGGACAATGCCTGCCAGCAGCTGCAGACTTAAGATGTCCTCCGTACACGTTTTTTTTCCTGCTGTCGGGTTACATTTTCTGTGCCTGCCATTGCTTTATTTATTTGACCGGCACATTTTTTTAATTCTTTGTCTACAGAATCTTTGCTATTTGGGTTTTCAGAATTCTAGATCCATGGCTTTGTAATTTTATGTATCGCTCTGCAGATCACCTGCTCCACCAATCTTCCCCAAACCAGTGTAATTGCAGGTTGAAGTGATTGTAGAAGGGTGAATGTACACTGATGCTGAACTGAGACTTGGGTTATTGTCACATGACGATTCATGACAAAGCCGTCTGAATAAAAAGTTGCATTGGTGTGAACTGCCCCGTCCCAGCTTGACTTATATCGTCTAGTCGCATTAGTGTAAACTGGCAGGTTTTAGAGCATTGCAGACATGTTTAATGTTTATGTTCTGAGGAACAGACATAAGCCTTGAAATTTACTCAAATGAGGTCGTATTTTAAGATGCCACAAATTATATCCAGCTGGAAAGAAAGCCGGCAGCGCATATGTGTCTCATAGAGATCTGAATATCTAGGCACCTTATTTTAAAACAATTATCGATGATCAGTGTCCAAAATAAAATCTTGATGTTTTAATGTTTGAGGATGCATTGTACAGCTTCGACCACCAGGCCTGTACATGCGAGTACGATGAGCTTTGAAAAACAACTTCCTCCATTGTTCGATGTTGCACTAATTATCAGAAAACTAGCAGAGAAAATATGTTGTGACACATGACTATTTTGGTACAAACGCCCTTCTGAGATTTATTCAAGAATGAAATTTCATATCCATCTTTAGCTGCTCACACTCGCCGCTCTCACTAGCCCATGTAGCCTTGCTTAAAACACGAAGCGCATGTTTTACGTCCTCTACGTTTCACCATCCATTTGGTTCAGCCGCAAGAAACGCATTGCGTACATCCCAGCCATACAAAAGCGGTTATAACGCCAAAAATAATCATTAGTTGCAGTCTGATACTAAATAGAACATTCTAATGTAATCCAATACATGACATGTCCTCCAACAAAGGTCATATCCTACCTTGGTGAAGCTTTTAATGTTGTTTTATTTTTATTTTATTTTTTATATATATAAACATACACAAAGAAATATTTGCCAATCCTGTGTGTGTGTCACAAGATCTGATATGTAGTATTTCTGCAAAAACCCATAACCTTCCCCACACTCTTTGAGGATGTGTATTGACATCATGGCTCTGTCCTTCTCATTACAGCAGGCCAATGAGGCTCTGCATCACCAGCACCATGTAGCCGGGAACAGCCTCTTGCCTTTGCTCAGTTCTGGAGCGGAGCCACCTGATCAGAAACCGGTGCTGCCCATTCCCTTGGACCAGAAACCCCCTGTCAGTGCTGCAGAACTTCTTAAAGACAATGTGGCTAGTGGGACTGGAGGAGGTGGTGGAGGGCCTCCAGTTGCTATAGTCAAAAAGGAGCCTAAATCAAAGACGCCCTTCATCTGTGGCTACTGTAACAAGGCTTTCCGGGACAGCTACCACTTGCGGCGGCATGAGTCTTGCCATACTGGCATTAAGATGGTTTCGCGACCTAAGAAAACACAAACAGCTCCCACCATGGTGCCGCTTATATCCACTGTACCACGTGAGAATAGCGGAAACCCTTCATACATTACTACTGTAGCTGGCATCCTGACTACAGCTACCACATCAACATCCACAGGCACTAGCATCATGACCCCAATGCAACACCAACAGCAGCAAAGCATCCCTAAGAAGCCCCCCAAACCGGTGAAAAAGAATCACGGCTGCGACATGTGTGGCAAGGCCTTTAGAGATGTGTACCACCTCAACCGCCACAAGCTGTCGCACTCTGACGAGAAGCCGTTTGAGTGTCCAATCTGCCAGCAGCGGTTCAAGAGGAAGGATCGCATGACATACCATGTTCGCTCCCATGATGGTGGTGTTCACAAGCCTTACATCTGCTCTGTCTGTGGGAAGGGCTTCTCCAGGTATGAGGGCATCATTTTTGAACTTTTTGTATGGTACATGGAAAAGCAGTTGTTACACTTTGGGCCAGTATATTTTTTTATTTAAAAAAAGCCTACCATTTGTAATGAAAAATGAGTTTTTCATGTTTATAATATATAAATGGAGTATGTTCTGATAGCGTCCCAATCCAGGTCTTTTAGGTCTATTCCTTGTTTTCCTAAATGCTGATTTAAATAAATACGTATTTAACAACTGTAGCCTACTTAGGCACACTTTATTTTTCATGAGTTACTTGAACCAAATACTGAAGGGCCTGATTCAAAACTATTAAGTTTTTCAGCTTAAATTATTGATGAATGAAAGTTGAATTGAAGAATGCAACTCTCAACATTGATGTGCCGCAGTCTGCTAGAGAGAAGACCAATCACTCATTCTGTTGGAGTTACAAAAACCTTCAATCCACTTGCGGTTGTTCACTGGTGTTACAGAGTGGAGGTTCTTCCCTTAATAAAAGATATTTGGCTCTCTACAGACATAATCTGTTATGTGATATGAATGTGAATTTCTTCCTTGTCTACATTTGCAGACCTGATCACCTAAGCTGTCATGTCAAGCATGTCCATTCCTCAGAGAGGCCATTTAAGTGCCAAGTAACGGTAAGAGTCATGACTTCTCCCTTCTGCATATTGCTTTCTTGTTTGTTCTAAGTTTAGATGTGTGGCATTATTTCTTCATGATGATCAACATTGTTGAGAACTCCAAAGGCCAGATCCAATTAGACAAGATTAGCTGCCACCCAGAAGGACTAATTGGACAGTTTCATCATTGGTACAGTTGCAGTGTGGTGACATTAAACTCAGTACAGAGCTCTGCTTAGTAGAATTTAATTTCTTTAAGTCGACAATGACAGCGTCCTGAATATGCAACAGAACACACAGTCTGGTCCATAAGTATTAGGACGGTGACACAATTTTTGTAACTTTGCTTCTGTACAAGACTTTCAGCTTTAACTCAAGGAGTTTAACTAAAATATCAGGAATTACCTCCATTTTCAGAGGCTCAAAAGTAATCAGACAATTGACTGACAAGCAGCTTCATGGCCAGGTGTGGCCTGTTCCTTTGACATTTCTTGACAAAGTGAACAAAAGGTTTGGAGTTAATTTCAAGTATTGAATTAGCAATTTTGCTAGCTGTTCATGGAAAGTTAATTTGGTAGCTCTCAATTTGCAGTCCAAAGATGTGTCGATGCAAGTGAAGGAGGCCGTCATTAGGCTAGAAACAAAAAAAAACCTAATCAATCAGACATGTAGCAGAAACCTTAAGAGTGGCCAAAACTAAAATTTTTGTACATTCTTAAAAAAGAATGCACTGGTGAGCTCAGCAACATCAAAAGGCCTGGCCACAGAAGACAACTAAAGTGGATGATGGCAGAATTCTTTCCATGGTGAAGAAAAACCCTTCACAACATCAACATCTAGGTAGTTTCATGGGATGGGCATGTATGGCTGCCAGTGGAACTGGCTCTCTGGTGTTCATTGATGATGTGACTGCTGATGGAAGTAGCAGGATGAATTCTGAAGTGTATAGGACAATACTGTCTGCTCAGATTCAGCCAAATGCTGCAAACTGATCTGTGTACAGATGGATAATAACCAAAACATACTGCGAAAGCAACCCGAGAGCTTTTCAAGGCCAAGCAATGCAATATTCTTCAATGGCCGTGTCAGTCACCTGACCTCAAACCAATTCACATACTGAAGATGAGACTGAAGGCAAGAAGACCCACAAACTAGCAGCAGCTGAATGCGTCTGCAGTAAAAACCTGGCAAAGCAACTCAAAGGAGAAAACTGATTTAGTTTCAAATCCATTGTGGTGATGTACAGAGGCAAAATTACAAAAGTGTGTCACTGTGCAGAAATGCACAAATCTACTATAGCCATGTGTATGGATGTGTATATGTGTGCTTCTGTTTGTATCAGAAATTGTTAATATTTTGAATTATTTGCAAGCAATCAGCTTCCATTACGTTTTTGTTGATGTAGGAGACCCAGTCCTAAGGTCAATTGTTCGGGTATTTAGAGGAAAAAAACATTGACTGTTTTTCTGTCACAGGCCTGTACCTCCGCCTTTGCTACCAAAGACCGTCTGCGCTCCCACATGATCAGGCATGAGGGCAAAGTGACCTGCAACATCTGTGGCAAAATGCTAAGCGCTGCCTACATCACAAGTCACCTCAAGACGCATGGCCAGGCCAGCTTCAGCAACCCATGTAACAATAAAGGTAGGCCACATGTCTCCTTTTACTTCTCTTCAAGCTCACTACTTTCCCCAATAAAATAATAGCAAAGATCAAACCCCTCAGCCACATGTCTGTAAGCTTCCCAAAAGCCATCAACACATTGGACACACATTTGTTATCCCACTCATCACGTCGTCGTCGTCGTCGTCGTCGTCATCATCATCATCATCATCATCATCATCATCATCATAACACATTCACATAGTGAAACTGAACCACAGACTACCTCTGCCTTAATGGCTTCTCCAGCTTTCAAGTTGTAATGGGGTTTTCGTACTTTTATCTTGGACTAATCATTAGTATGATTGAGGTTGTCTTTATTTTTTTGGGGTAAAAATCTGTCCAGTAAAAGTCTTTATATAATAACTATAATGATAATTATATATTATATAATGTTGGTAAATGTGTCAGTTTCCATGTGTGGTTTACACATTATAATTGCCCTGGTGTATTCTGCCAATATCTGCCTGTCTGTCAATTTATAAAATGTTGCTTAACATGTCTTTAACCATCCATAAGAGTACTTAATCTTTGCTAAATTTCTGATGCACATTGATCAGCGTCACTGTAAATGTGTTTTTTCAACTGTTGTCCCATGGCCTGATGTTGAATTAGCATTACTTGTGTGGAGCCTGTGAGAACAGTTATTTAATGTGTTCTATGGCTCTGGAGATGCTTTGTCAAGTCACCATGGACTTTGGGGCTACACGTTTATAACAGAAAACTTGTGTTACAAACTAGGGATAAGGATTTTGAAAGGTGTCAGTGTTGACCAGGCAGAGAAGACAAAAAACCAAGATGTCATCCAGCTGCATTATTGGAATGGTATGATTCTGCAATTTTGGAGCTTGACCCTTACTAAGGACTACAAGTCAGGATATCTTGGTCTCTGCTGCTTTGATTGTGACTGTTGTTCTTTTGTCTTTTGCATATTACCCAACTTAATGGAAGTGCAATAGTTCCCCTTAAAAGAGGAGGTGTATTAGATGTCAACAATGCTAAGATAAACTAATGTTGGGGCCTGCATTCTGTGTTTTGTGTGTGGAATAACATCCCTTTTATAGTGACTAAAGCAGCCTCCAGACCAGAAATGACGTTCAGCTTCATACAGAAACTGAATATGCCTGTTAGACTTTCTTTATAACTGCAGCTTCTGCTGCATTGTAGAGTTTAGTGAAACATTTCTTACTAAATTGAAACATTTATAAGTTCCAAATGCCTTTTGAAAGAGATTAGAATCATAAAATGTTTAATATTTAACACCCCATTCCCACACAACTTGACCATGCCAACTGTTGAAGCCGACTCCCAGATGACGGCACTGCTGCCCTGTACTACTTGTAATCCAATATGTGTCTGTATTTCTGAATAGGCATAAGTGACTGGCAGTGGAACCACTCAGGGCCACGAAAAGGTAATCCAGTAGCTAGTAGCAGAAACCCCTAAACACTCAATTATAACCTCAGCAAATCTGCAAAACATAAGTGGCCAGTTTTTCTTCACGTACCATGTCACTCAAGTACAGACGCATCTATGTTCTCTGAGGACTGGTGTAATTAAGGTTCTTCTGTTTTGAAGATGTATAGTTTTGCTAATGTAAGGTTAAATTTCATGAAGCAGGATCAGTAGATCATTTAAATGAACCACAAACTGGACCATAACCCTTAAGCTAGATGCACACTGCCCGGCCTTTCGTCGGTGGTCGTTTAGCATTACCAACTTCTCGTTTCTTTTTGGCTCGTAAATTGGCTCGTTCAGCCACCTACTTTTCAGATCTACCAATTATAATTGCAAACATATTTGATAAAACATGGGATGTCCCAGTTGAGATTGGGTCAGAAATGACCCAGCAGCAAGCCAACCAATCGCAGCATGGGTAAGACGAGTTCATAAAGACCCTGTGATGTGTTGGCCTTGAACTCAACTGGGATGGTCAAAATTGGCAGTCCTGCCGTGTAGTGTGTGTCCAGCCTTAGGCATACACCAAGCTTAAGATGTCCTTCATAATGTGTTACTGTTTTAAATGAAATTTTTGAATTAAATCCAATGGACAGTTAGCTGGTTAGTCTATTGATCCTGCTTTTTGAATTTACCCCTCAGGTGAGTTGACGGTAGGAGAGATTTTAAATAACTCCTTCCAAGTCCTAATTGACAACTCTCACAAAGGTAGGTTTCTTCAACAATATTACCACAGTTGACATAATGTATTAATGATATGTTGACATTTTCAGTGACCCAGCTAAACAGCCAAGGAGAGCATAGAGGGCTGTTGGCTTTCCCTGTTTTGGAGGGGTAGTATATTTTTACATGGTTGACCAGCCCTAAGTTTACTCTTATCTGTCTTTTTATAACACAGATGCCAACAACGTGCACAACTCGGCCTCTACGACGCCAGTCACCAACTCGGCAGCCATCACCTCGGCTCTGAACCGCGGTGGCAATCCCAGCAATCCCATCACCATCGCTGCTCAGATGAACATCGCCACCAGCACGGTCAACATTACGTCACCGGTCAGCCTGCAGCACCCCGTCACCATCACTGGCCCTGTGAACTTGGCCTCCGTCAACATCCCTACAACTGCACACATGAATATCGCCCACCCAGTGGCCATCACCACTCCCATGCCCATGAATATTACTGGGCCACTCAACATTGCCATGAGGTCCATGGAGAGCATGCCTTTTCTATCCCAAGTCCTGCCTTCCTCCCCTCCTTGGTAGAGCTTCTTTTAGTCCATGTGAGAGCCGATAATGTTTTAACTGCCTAATAATGGATGAGTCTGTCAAACCTTAGTAAAAAGGCCCACGGAATGGGTTGATATTGTATTAAAGGTGAAAACTAATGTAATACAAATACATAGATAGTAATCAGTGATTGTTAATTGCAGGAGTCATCATTACGGCATGATTTGTTAATTGTGAATTTTATTTGTATTTATAGAAGAAATACCCTTAACCATGATAGAAGATGAATACAGTCACTCATTGCAGAGTATTAGCCTACATAGCATGTGAGATAAAGCTTGCTGCCCTACACAGGAGAATCTGCCAGATGACGTCTATTGTAGGGATGGCAACATGGATAAACTCTTCTATCACAGCATATGTTTTATTTTTATTTAGATATTGTTATATAGGACATTTGTAGAAATGTAATAGAGAACAGTGTTATTGATAGCAGATGGGAGTTTCTGTTTTTGGCTAACCCAGTGAAATAATTACCTGGCAAATCAAGGTGCTTCATCACATTGATGCAAAAATTCTGTAAATGAAATATCACCATAAAACAGTCGTGCTCATGGATTTGCAACATTGCCAATACTGGCCTAATACACCAAAAGGGAGAGATACCTCAATGTAAACAATATGAAAACGTTTCTGACCAATACATTTTTATTGTCTCCAAGTATATATATCATCCTATCGCCCAACCCTAGTCTGTGGCTACGTACCACCGTAGAGTTAATCTGTTGTGTTGGCCACAGCTGTTGGGAAGTCATTGTCATACCTAATTGTTGGGTTCCATAAGGCCAAGTCAGTCTCAGATATGAACATACACATCACCGAGTCATTTCCCAGTCTTCATCAGTGGATGAGGGTTGCTCAGTTGTTGTAGAGCCGTCATTGCGTGATCCAAGTGTGGTGGATTATTATCAGTGTCTGTTCAAAGATGGTCTTTAGTGACAGATCTAATCGGCCTCTGTTCTTCATCCAAGACCGTGTAATACAGTTGACAGGTCTGAAAAAGATAGCAAGTGGTACTCCAGTTCAAATGATTTTGTCAAACTACTATCTCCAAGGTCAAGAATCAGCTTTCACACTTTGATAAAAAGAGATTTGTTACCTCTGTGATGTCACAGGCCACACAACACTTCAAATGACTTCTTTCACATGCCAATAGAACATGGGATGTCGTGGATGGTGATATTCTGTGTAAATAATGACAATTTTATGCCAAAGATTTTTTAAGTATAGTGTTTCCCCTTAATGATATATTTTAAAAGATCCGGGGGAAACCTTTAAACAGCATTTAGACCATCATGGAACACTAAATTGTCCTTTTGAAACCCCGTGTAATGAACATTGCGCCTTTTGCCACCCACCCCTCATCATCCCTTTTGTATTTGTATTATTGCAATAATTCAACCTTTTTCATTCTTTTAATGTGATAATGTCTATTAATTTGAAATTGCGTGCATTACTGGCAGTTCATCACAGGAACAGGTTTCTTTACACTTTCAAACCAAAAGAGTATTTTCTAACACTTTGACATGATTTCAAATTATTGGGCAGTTATTACAATATCAGCTGCTAAACCAACTTCACCCATGTTTGTTTGTGTATAACCCATGCTTACCCATTTTTTCAAACTTGTAGTTTGTTTTGCTATGACAGATAGTTGAGGGTGAGCTGGCTCATTGCAGCTGTGTTTGCAGTAAACACATGCTGTGAAGAGGCAGACCCCTTTTTAGAACCTCGTTTTCCCAATTCTTTCATTTCTAGTTAGCCACTGAAGGACAGTGTAGGTCTTGTAAAAGTGACCAGTTGAAAATGATTTCCTCAACTGGACATCTGACTTCAAACATGGGTGGTGCGTGATACCTTACTATACCTTAGGGCATTATTTACCAACTCTTTAAATGGAAGTGTATTGTCGGAGTTGTTCTTAAATGCTTCCTCTTAAGGCAAATTTTGTTTAATGTTCTTGCTATTGTTCTTTTAGTGGACTTATCAGTATTTGATAGTTTATATATTTTAAACTTTGAGTACAAAGACAAAGCTTCCATTTCGGGGGAGGGTGAGTGATATTGTGGATTTGGCTGATGGTGCGGAGGCTGTCTGTGTTTTAAAATTGCTGGAAACCAGTCGCTCATCACTGCTGGATACTCTAAGTTTATTTGTGACATCTGTTTGGGAATTTTTGTATGTATTTATATCAGGATGTGACGGTTGAAGGTACAGCTAAGAGCAAATGTCTTGTACTGAAAGCATGTCCCCTTAGGTTTTGCCCTTGGAAATGGCAGTATTATCAAAGGTCAAATGATTTTAAATTCGGATTACTATGGACTTTTTAACTGTAGAGGTCAAGACAGCCAACCAGTGGCTCATTACTCTGCGCTCCAAACGCAGTCCCAAAGTTAACTTTTGTGCTCCGATTGTTTACTTGAGCAGCACTGTCAGTCAAACTCAGGAAGGTTACTGAGAAAAGTCTTGTTCAACCCTGTTCAACAATTTACACACTGACCATTTCTTTGTAAATACGAAACACTATTTTATTGCCTTTTACCTGTGGGAGAGGGAACCTCTCTCTGCTTACTACAGGCTAGCAATGCAAGAACTGTATCCCCACTGATGTGGCCGTCCATCCTGGAGAGGACTGAGCAGATGGGAATTAAAGGATAAGGCTGGTGCCACTTTATTTTCTTATTAACAATATCTGACTAACAGGTATCATCCGATTGGCTACGGCTGTACATAGCTTATGCAAACAATACCGTAAAAAAAGATTGCAAACACGTCAAGGAGCCTTTCCACTGAGTTGGTTGACTTGCCTCGTTGAGACGAACCCTGAGAGCAGTTCCTTCCCCTCAGATTGTCAGAGTAGCAAAGCAGTGCATGTGATCTGCTCCACACGAGTGCTTTCAGATTCAAATTGCTCAAGTTGTTGATGGAAGAACACGTCCCCCAGTGCAGCAGCATGGCTCTCGTTTCTATATTCCTTTGTGTTTAGAGAGCACTTCTATGGCAGCGTGTTGGCATCAGGCTGTAGCTAAACAGATTCTTATTATTATGAAGAGGCAAAATAACTCCAGCCATATCCTTTTTAGAGCTGATTTCCTCTGCAGATCTCACTTGCATAGCTTGGTGTTCCTTGTTTGGTCTTTCTTTCTTTACTAGAAAATTGAGGCTGTGATCACAAAGGAGGCTTTATTTCCGCCCGTTGCTAAGGTGTGCCTGGGAGCAAGAAGTTATTCATGTTGCTAAGCATCACAAGGGTTGACAACTTGCATCCAGCGACAAGTGCATGCGTGACCTAACAGCCCCACACCTCTTTCCATGTGAATATCAGCATGCATGTTGCTGCATAAATGAGTGCGATCAATTATTCCATTTCCACACGTGTTAAGTTGTTACTGAGAATGTCGTCAAGAGAGTGGAACAACTGAACTTGAAGTAGCAACCACGGAGGTGAACAGTGGCTGGGTCATCATTCAAAGGTGGGAGGCAGCACAGCCTCTGCGGCAATCACCAGGCCTATCATGGTATTGGCTGTCTTACTGAGACCAATATCAGGGCGCAATATGTGTTGCATTTCTGCTGGTCCAGTGAATCCTGGTGCTGGTGTTAGCATGGTCGCTTTCATCATTGGAACGCTGACGGAACGTATGGGTGATGGTTGTCAGCGGGGCCAGGGCAGAACAGGCAAATGGTTTTTGGATCCGAGTGCAAATGCAAAAGTCGTGATTATGTGTAAAGACAAAATTGTCTCTACGTGTTGTGGTCTTTTGCATGTCTCGATGCCACAAGTCGTACTAATGGGTATAACTGTTCACACGTTCCGTCTCCTCGAAGATATTCACTCAATCGCAATGCGTTAATTGTAAGCTAGTTAACGAGCACCAAAACGTTCTACCCAGAAGTCCCCCTGTGAGGTCCAGGATTGAACCATGGACAGCCACTGAACAAAGGGGCTAACAAGTCTCGTGTGATCTCAGCCTCAGCAGTTCCTTCACCAGGCTTGCATACTGTCAACAAGTGAATTAGTTTGTAGATGTGAAGCCTTTTTGTAGTTAAAGGCCTTTTTGCAGTGCAGGAACTCTGAAGCACTTGCAGCAAACTGTAGGATGTGCACACTACAGAAGAGTGGTACTTAGAGGGGCATTTACATTTGGTGGAATGAGACGTGGTGGTCGTTTCACAGTTCAGCCGGCCACCCAGATGTTTGGCCCATTCATTTCATTGTATGCATGCCGACACTGTCCACCAAGGGAAATGCTCTCATGTGGAAGGGCATTATGATCTTGGAAATTGATTCATTTCCCATCTTTATTATTATTCTTTTTTCCTATGTTGCATGTGGATGACTGAGCTTGTTCAGTGTAGGTTTGAGTTCAACGACCGTTTGTAGAAGGCTAGTGACTTTTTATGAAAACAAAACACTAAAAAAAATTAGGATGAAAGGAAGTGTGTGGTGTCATTTGTCCTCCAGTGTGCCTGAAATACTTTGCAAGACTTCCACACGTCGATGCTTCCTCCTCTAGGTGTGCTGCGGGATGGAATCGTTATGTGAAGAAGCCTTCATCAGTTCAGATGGCTGACGGCCCCACAGGTCTGGCAACCAAACTATGTTGTGATTAGCGTTTTTCTTTTTAAACCCGATGATTGTGAAGTTCATATTCTACTTCAGGAACAAGCTTCAAACATGGATTCCAGGTCATGTAAATGCATCGTGACATTTAACCATGTGGTTTCATTTCTTTAATTTGACTCCAACTGAAAAGCAACCCTTTTATTTGGCCAAATAATGATTTGGAAGGTCATTTTAAGTTTTTATTTTCTGTGAAGTTTGTATGATGAATTTGGCAGATGTGAAGGCAGATGAATGTATATCTTTGTACAAACCATTTAGTTCAGAGGACGTGTTAGTTATGACAGACACATGCAAGAAAAAGCCCTTTTTATAAATCTTTTTGTATTAGAACATTAACAATGGTAATTTTTGTATATACGAAGGCTAGGCTTTCTGACTAGCAGAAAGGTAAAACATTCCTACATTTTTTTAAATGTATGTCCATTGAGAATAATTATGTAAACATATGCGCAATGTTTTATGTGCCTTTTATTTGGGTTTGTCTAAATAAAAGAAAACAATAAAACACGATTGTGGACTGTCCATGCTGAGTCCCACAGATGAAAGTCTACATCTCCGGACTGACCCCCTGCACTCGAGACACTCCCTAGATCAGGAGACAAGTCCTCCCTTCTGGTTTTAGTTGCGTTTCCTAGCTTTAGTTGAGGTTTCTGGGAGGCTGAAATGTTTCTGACCTCTAGGCTCCTCTGTGTCTTCACCGGCTCACTGGCTCACAGTTGGCCTGCTTATGATGAAAGTGCCTCTGTGACTTCACTTATTGGAGTGAATTGTGGGGGATTTTGTGCCAAATCATGGTCTGTATGTGACGACAAAAACATTTCGGTGTTTTTTCATTCTTTACCTATTAAACTTGGAAAATGTGACCGGCTGTGTGACGTGTCTTTGTTTGACATTCAGTGGTTAACTGACAAACTTGTGTATTTTATCTTCACATGGGATCAGTATTACCCAGGGACCTCTAGTAATTTGGAAAGTACAGATTCCACCCAATGACCTACTGTTTTTCACCAGAGGCCGTGTGATAATATTCCTGTGCGAATCGGCATCTCAGTGATTTGGGCAGTTTTTTTCTTTTGGCAAATCTTTTTGTTTTCTCCGCTTTCCTGGTGGCGAATTATGGAGGCTGTCTTAGCAATCATAAATGCAAATCTTACCTGCATCCAAAATCCTGTACAGACCGGCACTGGAGCAACAGGTCTTCTGAATATTTTTGAATGCTTTCCCGGTGTGGTTGGTCACCATTAAATCCAACTGCTTTTGGTAATGTTCACCCCACACAGCAATGAAGCAGAGTGCTCCTTCGCACGTAGAATTCCTGTTTTTCTTATTGGCTGCTCTTGTCGTTCAGGAAGTGGAGTTTACGAGCTTTGACAACATATCTGGGGATAATGTCAGTAGACTGGAGTAAAATACAGACTTACGTAGTGCAAGTATGCCACAAAAAGCTGATGCCGGGGAGAATTCCCCTGGTAATACCAGTCCTGTACCAATAGCCACAAGTATGAACCTCACTGTCCACAGACGCAACTGTCCTTTTGGTCTGGGGAGGTCCCTTAGTTCCAGTGGAGGGGAATCTTAATTGTTTAGCATGCACTGATATTATATACAGTAGTGTTTCATCTTTCCTGCTCCAACATGACAATGCCACCCTGCACAAGTTCCATAAAGGAAGGGTTTTTCCAGGTTTGCGTGGAAGAAGTGAACAGCTACATCCCACGCTGTCGGGATGAACTGGAACGCCCACATCAGTGTTGGACCTCACTGATGCTCCTGTGTCTGATCCCTGCAGCTGTGTTCTAACATCTGGTGGAAAGTTGGAGGTTGTTGGAGCAGAGGTTTTGACCATGTAGAACAAACCCATATTCAAGCTTTACATTTGCTGCACTTATGGATTAAAGCAGGGTTAAGGGCCGATATCTGTTAGTTCATTTGAATGCTTTACCATCTTCACTAATTACTGGAAGTGAAATGTGAACCAAATAAAACGGTGTCATTAAATTTATTTAAAATGATTATCAGAAAACCTAAATAAAGTTTGGACATTTGCAGCTCGCACCTGAAAAACATGAGCCCAGTTACAGCAAACATTTGTCAGTAAGCAATGATAGTGACAGCTCTTTGGATTTCATTGAGAGTTGACAGCAACAGATTCCAAATGCAAATGTCACACCTGGAATAAACTCCAGAACTTTTACCTGCTTAATTGATGATGAAATAACGAGGGAATAGCCCACACCTGTCCATGAAATAGCTCTTGACTGGATTGTCCCATTACTTTTGGTCCCTTAAAAAGTGGGAGGTACATATAGAAACTGTTGTAATTCCTACACCGGTTTACACCGGTTTGGATGTAAATACCCTCAAATTAAAGCTGAAAGTCTGCAGTTTAAGCACATCTTGTCTGTTTCATTTCAAATCCATTGTGGTGGTGGTGTATAGAGCCAAAACGATGAGAATTGTGTTGATGTCCCAATACTTATGGACCTGACTTTATTTAGAAGAAGTCACATGCGTGATCAGTTTAAGCGCCTGTGTGAAAGAGGGTTTAATGGCTCCAAAAGCTGTTAGGACAATGCGACAGCACTGTGTGAAATTACGTTACCATTTCTGTGGCCCGTAAAGTGTGACACCCCTTATCCAATGAAAACATAACATGATCCGGCCATCGCAGAATAAAGAGCGAGACCTGTGTATGTAAAGTGCCTGTGTGGTTTTAACGTTATGGAACATGCGCAGAACCCCCCCCCCCCCCCTTATCAGAATGCACTTTACTGGCCAAGTGTATTGACACATTAAGAAGCTCCTATTTACACAGTGGAGAGAACACGTACGATAAGTTACAAATATAGATCTATAACTGAGCAGTGACAACACTGCTTAACAACGTGGAGAAACATACAGCAATTATGTACTGCTGAGAGGAATATCTAAATGAAACTAAAGGAATACAGTGTTACGGAAAAATTTACAAAGAGTGCAAAGAATACTGAATGCAATAAATTACTTTGTATACAGATGTATCTGTGTGGCTATTATGGACTTTGGGTATATGTACAATATTTATAGCAGGCTTAGACTTACAATAGGCATTAAAGCAATACTGTGTATTTTCTATAATATATGAAATCTATGTACAGTTTCATGGATCTATTGGGAATGCACATTACAAGGAACTGGTGTTACCTCCACTAGCTTAGTGTTTATGTCTTGTATTTTTATGGAGCCTGTAATTCCATGTCTGTCCACCTGGTGTCCTCAGAGCAGCTTCTTCGCTGTCTGGTGGACTTGTTTTAGTCTGCTGCTTTACCACAGACATTAAAAAGCCAGAGGGGGCACAGCACCACAGCAGACAACGTGTCTACCAACCAGTATACCATCTGTAGCAGATGCAGAAAACTCCAGCTGTTTCTAACCAGGAGACCACACCGTCTCTTCCTCGTTTTAACTTGAATTGTGGTTGAAACGGTCAACATCTGTTTGGAACATTTGTATTAGGCTCTGACAGTAAATGCAAGGGGGTGTGCACCAAAACAGACACCCAAACAAACTCTGGTATACCTTACTAATTCCATCTGTTCAGTATAGTGTACACTACATGTAATACTAAAAAGAAACCATTATTTGTATAACAACAAAACACACTCCAGAGTAATGAAATAACTGAAATAATGTGGACAACACAAAGAAAAAGGTTGATCCATAAAGAAATAAAACAAAGAGTAAGAGAGAGAAAGACCATGAAAAGTCCACTTAATGCAGAAATTGCTTTTAGCTTTATTTAACCCAATGTCCTGGATACACCAGGTCATCTCCAACTGCTCAAAGAGCATACATAACATTCTTTTACCAGCTTAATACTTGATGACTTTAACTAACTTTATAATTGCTTGTAAACCTGAAAGAAAGTTCTTCATATATAACAATTACTATAATTACTTGTACACATGTATCAATGCCTTTCAAAAGTATTCGTACCCGTGACCATTTCCACATTTTGTCACGTTACAAGCACAAACTTAAATCTCTTTTATTGGGATTTTATGTGATAGACGAACACAAAGTAGAGCATAATTGTGAAGTGGAAGAAAATGATAGGTGGTGTTAAAGATCTTTTACTTTGCATGTGTATTCAGCCCCTCTTAGTCAATACTTTGTCGAACCACCTTTTGCTAGAGTTACAGCTGCAAGTCTTTTGGGGTATGTCTACCACCTTTGCACATCTAGAGACTGCAATGTTTTCCCATTCTTCTTTGCAAAATAGCTCCAGTTCAGTCAGATTGGATGGACAGCGTCTGTGAACAGATTCTCAATAGGATTTAGGTTTGGACTTTGATTGGGCCATTCTAACACACGAATATGCTTTGATCTAAACTAGGAGTTCTCAACCTTTTGTAACTGAAGTCCCACTTCTGATTGTTAAAAACTTTCAGAGGACTACCTTCCCAGATAAATGAGAAAAAAACCATGACAAGAAAAGGAGAAAAAATAAACTGGGCTGTAAATATGTGTTAAGTCACTGTCAGTACACTAAATATTCTGTTTACCCTCAGTGAGAAATAATGAGATCAAGTTGTGGTGGGATGGGTGAAAGGCTGACACGTTTCAGTTTATTTCTTGCCTTTGATTTTGTGACAGTCACAATGGAAAACCCTGACTCACATAAATGAGTGAAAAGGCAACAGAAATTTGATTGCCCGTTTTGACAGAGAGGGAAATTGACTGGCAGCCAGTATCCAGAATGAGCTTCAGTCTCTGCTGTCTGCTGATAGTTCCATCAGTTCATTCTCCAACACAGTGGACATGTCTTCTGAAGCAGGATCCACAGAGTAGGGCTCCAAAATCCAAAGGTTTCCATGTCGTGGGTCCTCTGGGAAGTAGTCTGCAAACGTTTGTGACAACTGAGTCAAACGGATATGTTGACATGAGGAGAGGCTTCCAAAGTAAAACACTGTGCTGTTTCTGCCTTGCATTGATATATTGAGCTAATTTAACTGGTCAAATAGATCTGATAAGTAGGCCAGTTTTGCACAAACGTTACCATCAGTGTAATGCTCAACAAGAGGGAAGTGCTGCTCTTCCAAAAAGGTGTGCACTTCTTTTCTCAGTTTAAAAAGGCGATTAAGCACATGTCCTCTTGAAAGCCACCTTTCTTCACTGTGAGTCTGTCACACAAAGCAGCAAAACACCTTGAGTTGAGTGAGTTTTTCTTAATATAGTTTTCACAGCCACATTCATGACTTCATGCAGTTCTGGTGACATCTGCTTTGTTGCTAGACTGTGTAAGAAACAGTGCGTCCACTTGGCATCTGTCATTGATGCAGCGCCGTCTGTGCAAACACCTGTACAGTATCTCCAATCAAGAGCTTTTTTGGCGGAGTACTCATCTCGTGGGAAGCTCTTTGCAAAACAGTAAATCCTTGTGAAGATTACTGTCCCTGCAATATCTTACAAAAACTAGCAATAAAGCGGTGTTGCTAACGTCAGTCGACTCCTCCAGCTGTATGGAAAAGTATGGGCTTGCCTGAGTGGTATTGAATTTATTGAATTTTGGTTGCATTCCCCAGTAACTCTCGGCACATATCCACAGCACTAGGCAAGATAAGCTCCTCTGCAATCGTAAATGGTTTCTTGCTACGAGCTACACAAGCAGCAACCATATAGCTAGCTTTCAAAGTGGCTTTTGACTGTGTTGTTAATGTTGTGATGCCTTTCTGTTGTGCCTGAAGCCCGGCCCTTTTCCTTAGGAAATATTCTAAACACATCCTGGTTGCTTTGTGTTTAAGTGTCTCTGGAGCACTGATGGTTTTAGCCTCATTTGACAGGATTTTACCACATTCAACACACTGTGCTTTGCACTGACTACCATTAGGAATCCACATTTAATGTATTCAGGGTCATATTTCCTCACCACACACTTTGGAGCTTTTACTGCCACAGGGTTGTCTCCCACATCACTTTTGTGTCACTGCATCCGAGGGAACATTAGCTAGCTAACAAAGACAAACACGTTTATCTCTACCTGATGATGTGTTGTGATGGGCTGGTTATATTCAAATGTATAGTACATTAAGATATAAAAATAACTAGTTTTGTAAATTACAAAAAAAAATATTATTCTACCCATTTGGCAGTATGCTACCACTGCCTCTGCGGCCCACTAGGCGGAGCTCTGATTGCAAGAGAATGGCTGATCTAAACCATTCCATTGTAGCTCTGGCTGTATGTTTAGGGTCGTTGTCCTGCTGGAAGGTGAACCTCCACCCCAGTATCTTGCCCTGTATTTAGCTCCATCCATCTTCCCATCATTTCTGACCAGCTTCCCTGTCCCTGCTGGAGAAAAGCATCCCCAGATCATGATGCTGCCACCACCATGTTTCACAGTGTGTTCAGGTTGATGCGCAGTGTCAGGTTTTCTCCCCACATAGCGTTTTGCATGTAGGCCAAAAAGTTCAGTTTTGGTCTCATCTGACCAGAGCACCTTCTTCCATATGTTTGCTGTGTCCCCTACATGTCTTGTGGCAAACTGCAAACGGGACTTCTTATTGCTTTCTTTCAACAATAGTTTTCTTCTGGCCACTCTTACATAAAAGCCAGATGTGTGGAGTACACGAGTAATAGTTGTTCTGTGGACAGATGCTCCCACCCGAACTGTGGATCTCTGCAGCTCCTCCAGAGTTACCATGGGCCTCTTGGCTGCTTCTCTGATTAATGCTCTCCTTGCCTGGCCTGTCAGTTGAGGTGGACCATGTCTTGGTAGGTTTGCAGTTGTGCCAAACGCTTTCCATTTTCGGATCATGGATTTAACAGTGTTCCGTGAGATGTTTAAAGCTTGGGATATGTTTTTATAACCTAACCTTGCTTTAAACTTCTCCACAACTTTATCCCTGACCTGTCTGGTCAGGTCTTCATGATGTTGTTTGCTCACTAATGTTCTCTAACAAACCTCTGAGGCCTTCACAGAACAGCTGTATTTATACTGAGATTGAAGCACACACAGATGGACTCTATTTACTAATTAGGTGACTTCTGAAGACCGATTTTATTTAGGGCTATCAGAGTAAAGGGGGCTGAATACATATGCACGCCACACTTTTCAGATGTATTTGTAAAAAATCTTTAAAACCACCTATCATTTTCCTTCCACTTTACAATCATGCTCTTCTTTGTGTTGGTCTATCACATACAATCCCAATAAAATACATTAACGTTTGTGCTTGTAACAAAATGGTCAAGGCATATGAATACTTTTGCAAGGCACTGTATCAATGGGATGTCCAAACAATGAGGAAGTTAAGCTAATGTCACCAAAACATAGGATGGATGTCTTGAAAAAAGAAAAGAAAAAAGATCTCTTAATCATTTTCACAAACATTGGACCTATTGTTGGCCAGACATGATATGAATAAGCATATGGTAATTAGTATACATCTGGAAGGGAGAAAATCCACACATATCTACATGTGAAGAGGTTATAAAGGAGACATGTATACACATACACCAACCCACAGAATTGCATGAAAAAGAAATTTGGATATTAGGACAGAAACATAGAATGTAGAGGAGATTGTATAGAAAGGGACCAAGATTTTGTTGACGTTGAGCAGCAGGTTGTTCTCTGTGCACCACTGCAGGATTGGTGATTTCCTGTTGATGGTAGAGTTCTATCCATATCAGGAATGGCACTTGTGGGAACACAGTGTGAAC